>OMPB01120173.1:0-11572 GCA_900312615.1 Stylephorus chordatus | reverse complement strand
CTCACCTCAAAACCCACCTGTTTAGGCAGGCGTATGTCTGTTGACATGCTGTTCCCCATGGTTGCTCTGCTGCAAGCTTTGTACTATTTCTGCTCTGCATTTTTAACTGTGTTTGATTATTAAAAAAAAATTCTAAACTGTTTTTAAATTGTTTACGGCAACCTTGAGTGCCTTGAAAGGCGCCTTATAAAATAAATGTATTATTATTAATAAATGTTCTAAATGCTTAGCGACCGGTTGGATTCCTTGCTCAATCTGATAGACATTTACTGAACCCTTAACCACTGAATCTTTTGTTTATAGGTTGTTTTGTGTTATCTAAACATTGCCTGTGCAGTGGACAGTGTAGTTTATAGTAAACTAAAAAGATCTGTAACATGCATAGATTTATCATCCTGCAGATTTTGAATGTCTACAGTGGCGAAAAACACACCCCCTCCTCTTCGATTCGACGTTGCTGTGCCCGGTCTCCCTCTCGGGGACGCGCACCACCATTTTGATAGGCAGGTAACCCCGCCTCCTGGCTGACAGTTGCCCTCATTGGATGTTGGCTACCGGGAGCGGTGAAAAACGGAAGTCCCTGAAAATTTGTCCTGGGACAGTCACAGATATCGGAATTAGTTGGTTTATTGCTAGCTATCGAAATGTGAAGAGAATTTCACCAAATATTACCAAAAATAATTTGCCTACCCCAGCTTTAAATGATAGAATAAGAAGAAAAGGTATTGTTATGGTTCACGGGTCAAATCTTCCGGAACAGTTTGGACTCTTAGGATAAAGTATGTTGGCCTGTCTAGATGATATACCAACATGACATGTAGACAAATGTGTTTCAAAAAAAAGTCATAAGATGTAACTGAGAACGAGAAGTCACAAAAGGGGTAATGTGGAAATGTCAGAAATAGACATCTACTTTTTTAATATATCCAAAAGTCCGTTAGATGTTTTGAGTTGTTTCAACGTTGTCATTGAAGCACAATGCTTTTTTTTTTTTTTTTACAAAAAATAACTGATCACAATAAAAGTCACCATTTTACAATTGTTTCTTTAGTAGGCTAACTCGAAAATCCCGTTTAACCTCAACCAGCCGGCTAATATTTCCAAGTGACTAGCCGTCGCTTCTGGCCTTGCTTCCAACTACAATGAGATTTCAAATTAAACACCCCACTTCCCAAGTAAAACGAAGCTAATGTCAGATTTCCCCCAACTCTCTTCGTGCAGATGCACATAATTGATGCCTACGCAGCTTCGCTGCTTGGCCCCTAATTAAGACTGGGCTCGCTTTCAGCTAGCCCACTATGTAAGAGGGAACATATCTCATATATGACATTTTAGAGGGCTTTCATTTTGAAATGACACATCAGAATTCTCTGATATTGTTTGGTCACACACACACACTGGGATGATCTGCTTTCATTCTGAAGTTGTAGCACAAGTTGCACAACAGAGTTGTCTTCTAGGGAACATATGTTCCCTCTGAATTCAGATTCAATACTGAAAAAGCCCTCTAAAATGTTATATGAGCATTTTAGAGGGCTTTTTCAGTGACATACTTACCGTAATGCATGCTAATATACACGTACCGCAAAACAAGTGGGGGCTAGCTTGACAGTGTTTTTCGAAGTGGAGGCTGGCTTGACTAATGTTTATCCATAGATCCCTCTCCACTAGAGTGCAGCAAATGTACGACCAAGCAGTAAGCAGTTTGGAGAAGAAGAAATTACGTGGTTTTTATACCATACGTGTTTTTCTCTAGTTGCAGCAGTTCTGTAAATATTATGTTTCTTATCATACCCCGCGCAGGGAAGTTAGATGTAGCAGACGTAATTGTAATTTAATTACCATCATTTTGGTCTCCGAAAAGGTGGGTCATCTAGCTAAATTAACGACAATGTGTAGAGTATGTCAGAGATGACGATGTCGTCGTAGCGTCAAAGAGCAGTTAGCTAACTAGGCTAGCTACAATGTGTGTTTTGACGGTAACAATATGTCACCCAGAATTAGTAGCTTGTTGAAATACCCAATTGGACAATTACAATAATCAAAAATTGTTTCGTGTTAATTAATTTCATTACAGCCATTCAGTTTATTTTAATGAAAAGTTTTTTTTGAAGTAAAAACGTTACAGCCCTACTACGCAGGATACACTATAATTACGCATAAACAAATGCCACATATAAATGGAACATTTAAACTAAAGTACACACACACACACACACAGCAATATTGCAACATTGTTGTCTTGTGCTGTTAATACGACTAGTCACAGTGCATAAAATACATTTTGTACTCACACAGGAGGCTAGCACCATGGCAAATGCACAGTCCGCTATAACATTAGCGGTCTGCGTCTTAATGATAACTGAACTGATACTTGCCAAAAAGGATTACTATGAAATTCTTGGGGTTCCTAAAGATGCTACTGAGCGCCAGATAAAGAAGGCTTTCCACAAGCTTGCGATGAGGTATCATCCAGATAAGAACAAGAGTCCAGATGCTGAGATGAAGTTCAGGGAAATTGCTGAAGGTAGGACTATAACTTCTACTTAACTGAGCCAAATATAGTCCAAACACACAATAACAGTACAGTAATTCCAACCTTTCTTTATGAAAAACAGCATATGAAACATTATCAGACGACAAGAAAAGAAGAGAGTATGACCAGATTGGACATACTATATACAATGGAGAGACATGGGGACAACAAAGGCAGAATGCCCACCAACCATTCAACTTCAACTTTGATGACATGTTTAAGGACTTTGACATCCACAGCCAAAACAGGCATGCCCGGCACAGAAGAAACTTTGAGGAGCACTTCAGGAGCCACCAGGAGGTCCACAGCAAACACAAAAGACACTCTCAAGGGGCTTTTGGAGCAGGTATCTTTGATGATGTGTTTGACGATATGGAGAGAATGTTCACCTTTGAGAATGACAACAAGCACAATGAAAACGGGTTTCAAAGTACGTCAAAACAGCACTGTAGAACAGTGACTCAGCGGAGAGGGAATATGGTGACCACATACACAGACTGCACTGGTTCCTAATACAGTTATATAATTAAATGTCCTTAGGTTGAGATGCTTATCTGTTGATCTAAAATTGTTTACTCGAATATTGACAACTCAAAAAGGAGATAAAACACATTCACAGTGTTAATACAGTTAAGCTATGCATTGTTGGCTGGTATTTATTGTCATCATTAAATTGATACACGCTACATTTTATAATTATTAAGATCTCAATGATTTAAGAAAACTGATAGTGAATTCTATCAGTATTTTTGTGAGCACTTTTTTGAAGGTTGGATGTGACCAACCTTGGATGTTTTACCATCACAAGAAAAAATGATTGTAATTGCTTAAACCTATATTTTTGGCTAAATTCCTCTTTCACTTTAGTCTTTCTTTGTTAAATTTGGAGTTTCTATTGCATGTTGTTCACAACAGTGAGCTTCTCCAGTATTGGAGGCAGAAAACAAACAAATGACAACGATTCTGTAAAATGGGGAACAATGTGAACAAAGAACTGTTACTGTTACTCTGCATTCTCACAGTATCACTGTTGTGTACTGGTATCTTTACCACACCTTTCATACAGTATATATTTCAAATTGAATATACTACTTTAATTGTTTAACCTAATTTGAAATTTACTGCTCAAGCTACAACATTTTCACAGGGTACATTATAGGAGAGTATCGTTTTTACACTCCATCCATCTTCATTTTTACGTTAAGTTATATTATTTGTCATGTGCAATACACACAGAGCACTTTCATTTATGTACATATCATATTTGAATGTAGGTTTTACACCGAATCTTTTGAGAAATAAAAAAATAGAGAAAAAGAAATTTTATTTGTAATTTATTTGTATTAATTTGTTCGAGTGAAATATATAACAAAAATTATAATTCAGCAGACAGATGTCACGGCATCATTTTGTTGTATGCCATCAGCGATGCCTACATAATACTGTTCTATAAATTGTTTAAAAAAAAAAGTTATATAAATACATATTTTTCTATTTTCGTTGTTTAAGAAAACAATCACCCCTGGCTGTGTGGAAACTAAGCAAATATTGTACTCTAGGAAATATAGTTTGTTACTTGGATGATGCGTAAACCGGGATTGGTATTTTAAACTACATACCCCAAGATGCAACTTTCAAGTGTGTCATACGCATACAGTCTATGGTCATACGTAGTTCGCAAGGGCTGGCAGAAATACTAGCAGAGGGGCATTGAATGACTTTGTGTGCAGCAAGGTAGTGGTAAATTAGTCAAGTGTAAAGGTGAAGAATAGGATCACAACAATGGAGGCCCTAATACCTGTCATAAACAAACTACAAGACGTATTTAATACGGTTGGTGCGGATATCATACATTTGCCGCAGATAGTTGTCGTTGGAACTCAGGTATGAACGATGGTCTGCTAGCAAAGCTAACAGGCTAGCTTAACTTCAGTTGACAAAAATGTATGTCTGTCTCTCACATTAATATATATTTATTCTGGTGTTAGTTATCAGCAATCTGTTTTAGCCGCTTAGCTATTTATTTAACATAGTTATGTTGTTCCAGTATCGAACACCACAGTGACAGTTGCACTATAATTTGGCTTGCTAACTGATCAGTTTGTTGCAAATGCCCAGCACATTCAAGATTTGCTGTTCTACAAAACGAATCCTCCTTGTAAATAAGCACTTTATTGGTTGCCCTGCATGATTTCAGATTCACGCCTACATTGAATGTGAACAGATTTCTATTTACATTGTCCACCTAGCAACGATGTGTATACGTTGTATTCAGGTGGGATTAGGCAGGCAACATTCCTTCCATGACATGTTTACTTTCACTAGTCAGTTAATAGGATGTCACTGTCTCAGACCTTTGTCAAATGGTTACGATAAAACAAGGTCAGTTACAGGATTTATCAAATGCGCTTTAATTTAACCCCTTAGTGCTCCTCAAAGACTCAAAATTAAAGGCATAGGAAGTCATGAAAGATGTATCCACTATCCACGTCCGCCTTAATAATCTAAACACCTGAATCTGCCGTCGTTACGGGATGGTGTATGAATCTCACTTTCAATTCCAGTTCCCGAACATGTGGTGGTGTTGTTGTTGTTTTTGCGTATACAGAGCAGTGGGAAGAGTTCTGTGCTAGAAAGTCTGGTTGGCAGAGACCTCCTGCCCCGCGGCACTGGTATTGTCACGCGTCGGCCCCTTATCCTCCAGTTGGTGCACATTGACACAGAAGACCGCAGGAAAACCCACGAGGAAAATGGTAATGTTAAACAGTTTTTGTGTCTGTTTTGTTTTTGTGTTTTTTATTGTTGTTGTTTTTTTCCATGTGATATATTGCACATTTTATTGCTGTTGTCTTGGCCAGGTCTCCCTTGCAAAATAAATCTCATATCTCAATGGGACTTCCTGGTTAAATAAAGGTTAAATTTAAAAAAATAAAATACAAACATGTTTCCCATCTGGTTCTCCATATAACATATTTGAGTGTTCCTTGGATATAAAAACATTGTTGTAAATGGACTTATCCCCGTTTTTATACTATTTAAAAATAAAAAGCTTTCTCTTGGCCATAATGTGGCATTCAGTAGGTTACATGTCAGACAACCTGTCTGTGGCTTACCGTTGTTGCTGCGTTATAAAGTAAACCATGTTGGGGACGCGTTTCATCAATGAAAAAGTAAGAGAATGAACAATGAAAGCCACAGTTCACAGTTACAGTTAGGGGTTTTGATTGGCAGCCCTTTCTGTTTATATTCAGGTCAACAGTTAATCAATCACCTTTACCTTTAGGGGTCAAGTATCCTACCCTGGACATGACCATGTTCCACTGATAAGTTTATATTTTCAATGGAAAATCATCAAATTCCATTTAGCAGCAATGTACTTTCACTCAAATTGCAGGCTCTGGCAAAAGCTCCAGAAGCACTGCACTGCTGCAGAATGTCATGCAGAGGCTGCAGTTTAGCATGGGCTAACCCACATCTCCTCCTGTCATTTCTTCTTAACTACAGAATCCAATTCCAGGAAAAATGGACGCTTTCACAAAGGTCTCCCTTTCCTTCTTGATTTCTTCTGTCTGTGTCTATAATAGCTTTCCATATTCCCTGGTCCATTGCCGCGCCTCCACCCAGCCTCGTATTATAATAACTGATCAAACTGCACAATCCACAATGGTGAATTTGTTTGGTTACTCCTAGGATTACCGGTTAGGCTTAGTATTTTTTTTTTTTTTTAATTTTAAAACGCCAATAAACCCTTGTAGGCATATGCTTCCCATTAGGCGCCACACTAAATGTGCTTTTTTTATTATTTTTTATTTTTTGTGTTTCCATATGGCTGCTATGTTTTGGAACTGTTTTATGTGTTCTTTGCTTCAAGTCCTTGCTTTCTAGTCTCTTTGATGAAGAGCGATGATCCCATCTCAGCTGAGCCAACAAGCAGACACACCTGCCCTTTAGATATGTGGTGGAATATTGGCCATACTGATCTATGGGTGACGTTTGTCACCTTTTTTTGTTTGTTTTTTTGTTTTTTATTTTTTAGGCATTGATGGAGATGAATGGGGCAAGTTCTTACACACCAAGAATAAGGTAATCCTTGACCCATATCCTATTGGCTTGACTGAAAAAAACAGAAAAGTCACATTGTATAAAATAAATCCTCTTATCTAGTGTACAGTTTATACTATACTGTATACTGTATAATGATTATCTTGTGGGTCTTAATTATTTGCAACTCATTTTTTAAAGTAGTCAGCTAAGCCCTATAAAACTCCTTACATGGAAATCAAGTTAAGCTCATTGTCCACTTGGAGACATTACACTGAGCTACAGTGAGCATACAGTGGGAATGATTCTCAGGACAACCTTGCTGTGTGCTAATGGCAGTATATTCTCACGACAATGTGTTAGGCACGGTATCCTAGTAAACAACTGTCCTCTTTTGTGCTACTCAAAAATGTTGTTAAGGTTAACTAAATCATTTTAGTTAACCTTATTAAATGAGAAGTATCATTAAATTGAATTACTTTGAAATGCTTGGGTCTGCTTGCTTTGGAGGGCCGTTTGCTACCCTCTGCACTCGTCATACACGGCATACAAATGCTCATTGTTTGCTTTGACCTTTTTGTTTTCAGATATACACAGACTTTGAGGAAATCAGACAAGAAATTGTAGCTGAAACAGAAAGATTATCTGGCACTAATAAGGTATGTTAATCAGAGAAATGGATCAAACTAGAAAAAGTAATTTCAATGATCAAATCAACAAACATTTGAGATCAAGTAAATATTGGAAGCTTTATGAGACTGTTGGGGAGAAGAATCAGAATTCACCCAAGGTATCACCTTTTATTCCAGGGAATCAGCGACGAGCCTATTCACCTTAAAGTCTTCTCACCACACGTCGTGAACTTGACATTAGTAGATCTCCCTGGTATAACAAAGGTACAATGAGTAAAGAAAAAAAAAAAAAAACATTCTGGCCACATTTTCTGACAAACCCATTTTTACTAAATGCACGGTGTTCCATAGTTACCAGTGGGCGACCAGCCCAATGACATAGAGATCCAGATCAGAGAGCTGATCCTGAAGTACATCTCCAACCCCAACTGCATTATCCTGGCTGTGACTGCTGCCAACACCGACATGGCCACCTCAGAGGCCCTCAAGGTGGCGCGGGACGTCGACCCCGACGGTGAGGATCTCCCCCTCGGGCCTCCCCCGGTGTTGTCATGGAGTCAGTTCTCTTGAAAACGCTGACTGGTTTCTGTTGGTGTCTTCAGGCAGGAGGACCCTGGCGGTGGTGACCAAACTGGACATAATGGACGCCGGCACAGATGCCATGGATGTACTAATGGGAAGGGTCATTCCTGTCAAACTGGGCCTCATTGGCGTGGTCAACAGGTATGTCCTTGCATTGTGTCGAAACAAAATGATAAAATGTTCAGAGAATTATTGTGTAGAATTGCATATTTTATATATTGCCATTAGGGCTATTAACCCTAATGATATAATGCAAGTTAGGAAGGTGTAAAAATGGTTGTAATGCTTATTTACATCATGAACATGTTACTTTTGTTTTTTCTCTTGTAGGAGCCAGCTGGACATAAACAACAAGAAGTCAGTTGCAGATGCTATCCGTGATGAATACGCCTTCTTGCAGAAGAAATACCCCTCCCTTGCCAATAGAAATGGAACCAAATACCTTTCTAAAACGTTAAACAGGTAAAAGGGCCAGCTTAATAACATTTCTAACTTGTCAAACAACAACAATAATAATAATCATAAATCAACTAGCTTTCTTACTTATTTAGTGCATCTATGATTTATCTTCTTCATGTTACAATAAAATAACAGACCTCTTATTCTTTCCATATCATTGCACACATTTACATGTTGTCGTTGTTTTACTGATGCCTCGCGGACACGTTAACGGTCTCACTTTCCCTTGCGGTAGACTGCTGATGCACCACATCCGAGATTGTCTCCCCGAGTTGAAGACCAGGATCAACGTGTTGGCAGCGCAGTATCAGTCCATGCTGACCAGCTACGGAGAGCCTGTAGAGGATAAGAGTGCCACGCTGCTGCAGCTCATTACCAAGTTTGCTGCAGAGTACTGTCACACCATAGAGGGTACAGCCAAGTACATTGAGACAGCTGAACTGTGAGTTATGCAGCCTATGCAGAGATGCATGCGCAGGCTTCACCACTAAGAGGTGCTATCATCACGTGTTACACCAGGTGGTGTTTCCAGTCGAGTGTATTATCAGAGTCATGTGTTTTTATGCCGTGGCCGGAGGCATTGTGTTCGCCGGTTGTCTGTCCGTACCGTTCTCGTGAGGGAATTTCTTCAAATTTGGCACAAACGTCCACTTGGACTCAAGGATGAACTGATTTGATTTTTCATGGTCAAGGTCACTGACCTCACATCCGTTCTCAGGAATGCGATATCTCGGGAACTCGTGGAGGGTATTTCATTACATGTGGTACAAACGTCCACTTAATGGACTCAAGGATGAACTGATTACAATTTGGTGGTCAAAGGTCAAGGTCACTGTGACCTTAAAAAAAGTTGTTTTTGGCCATAACTCAAGAATTCAAATGCTAATTATGACAACATTTCACACAAATATCTAATAGGATGAAATAATGAAGTGATGACATTATATCCAAAAGGTCAAAGGTCAACTTCACTGTGACATAACGTGCAAAAACACTTTTCTGGCCATTATTTAATGCCATAACTCAGGAACAGAAGGAGAGATTGGTGACCATATTTCACATTTGGTCAGATACTAAATTCTCAGTCTCCTCAGGAAGAACAGTCTGCTCTGTCCCTTCCTGAAGAGGGCTTCAGTGTTGTGAGTCCAATCCAGTTTTTTATTGATTTGGACCCCAAGGTACTTGTATGAGTCCAACCTCTTCATTTCCTCTCTCTGGATGACAACCAGGACAGAGGGCCTCCTGTTCCTCTGGTAGTCCACCACAAGCTCATTGGTTTTACTGATATTGAGCTTCAGGTGATTGTCATTGCACCATGTGATGAAGCTCTCTATCAGTCCTCTGTACTCCTCTGTAAAAATAGTCTCCAAGTGATGTTTTTCACTGGAAATTATTCACTGGAATCATACATGTGACAATATAGTGATAACTTACATTTTGCCAAAAAATACACTTAAAGGGGAAGTTCAGAATTTTTGATGTTAAGCTTCATTTTCGACTTACCCGTGATGATTCTGATAGTTTTGAGACATTTTTCAGCTCCGTGCACCCAGTCACGCGCGTGGGCGGGTGGGTTTAGCCTAATGCTAGCACAACCCTATAGTAGCGGATAGCATCCACTACCAAACCCAAAGTTAATAAAATATTACGACAGTCAATCTGTGTGAATTTGAGTGTTTACAGCGTCATTTTAGTAAAATCAATCCTATATTATTTAACTTTGTGTGGACCTATTTTATCTGTGTCGCTATCTGGGCGGAGTGACACATACAAAGCTAGTGGCGATGAGTTCCCCACAACACCGGAGCGCTAGACGTAATCAACAGTTTCAATGGCAACGTTTGAAGGGCATACTGTATGTCTGACTTTGAAGAAGATAATGACTTTAGTTTTTGTGGCGAAGCATACTTGTATGAACCAGAATATACAGATGAAGAGCTAAAAGAAATGGATGCTCTGAATGAAAAAAGTGCACCTGTAAGAGACAGATCAATCTGTTGCTGCTACTACTGTCCAAGACAGACGAGTTTGCATTACAGAGCATGGTTGTTTCTCTTCACTCATAAATCGTGGAGTGCTGATTATGTAGTTATTCGATTATCATCATACTATAAGTTTACTGCAGACGTCCACATGGAAACACACATGGTGATCATCCAGAAGCGATCGTGATTATGTAGTTATTAGATTATGATCATACCATCATAAGTTTACTGCAGATGTCCACATGGAAACGCGTGCGTGCCCACGAACACAATAGGATCCCGATGATATGTTCTGACCCATCTGTGCTGTCCTTCCTTTGCGTTTTACTCGCTATTGAAACTATTACTTGGACACATCACATAGACTATAGCCTACCCGAAGCGCTGAAAGTCTGTGCGTTTATTCACCCCTACAATAAATGCGCAGACTTGAAGTGCCCATGTAATATTGTCTCTATACAGTTATACAAAATTATTGAGTATATTTTTTGAGTAGCCGGCGATTTATGAAGCGTGCACTACCTCCAACCTACCAGCAATTTGCATCAGAACTTCCCAATGGTGGCATCTAACTAGATAGAACAGACGCATGCAATCATTTATTACAGTGTATTACCTGTTCCGTCAGTTGTTTGTGCCATTTGAATAAAAAGAGGCGATGGCACAGCAGTATTTTTCAGCAGATTGTATTTCTTGCTTCCTTTTTTGATGTCCTCAAAGTCGTCCTGAGTGAAATGGTCACTACATACACTCATCTTTACTAGAATCTCCGTTGGTGTGTTGATATCCATACCAACAGCAATAAGCCACAGTTGTCTTTGTTGATCTCACACTGAAAATCTGTGAAAACTTTGTGTTGCCCATTTTTTCTGTTGATTGCAACAACTTTGAAATGCACAACGAAACCCCATTTTTCTTCCGTTAATGGTCTACTCTCAAAGAGCCAGCACTTGTATGCAACGCGTTGTATGCAACGCTCAAGTATCGCTCCGCCAATGTAAAACAACACAGAAAGACCATCCACACAAAGTAAATGAATAGAGGGTCAATTTTACTTCTTAAACGACACTGTAAACACTCAAATTCACCCCGATAGACATAATTGTATAATTATTATTAGCACTATTTTATTATCTTTGGGTCCACTTTGGAGTGTTTAAATTGAGTTTGGTAGTGGATGCTAGCCGCTACTATAGGGTTGCGCTAGCATTAGGCTAAACACACTCGCCCACGCACGCGACTGGGTGCACGGAGCTGAAAAATGTCTCAGAATCATCACCAGTAAGTCGAAAATGAAGCTTTACATCAAAAATTCCGAACTTACCCTTTAATATTGA
>OMPB01120172.1:0-14839 GCA_900312615.1 Stylephorus chordatus | reverse complement strand
TGTTTGGCTGAATGGCTTTTGTATTGTGATTGATGGCGTGGTGTTGGCTGAATGGTTTTTGTATTGTGATTATATATTCTGTTCCCAAAACAAACACTTTCGGTCGTCATTCCGGTCCGCTGCAGCCAAAGACTGGAACAATCTTTAGACAACACTAAAGAGTTTTCAAGGACTCTGTTATGGACATTCTCACTGATACATGCAGCTGTTTCCAAACCCATTAATATTCCCTAACCCTTGTTTACTGTTGTCCCATTATTTTTTGCTCATTTTCTTGCTTTGCCTGTTGTTGTCTTACTGTTTGTGTTGCTACTCCTGTTCTGTTGTTGTCTTACTGTTTGTGTTGCTACTCCTGTTCTGTTGTTGTCTTACTGTTTGTGTTGCTATACTCCTGTTCTGTTGTTGTCTTACTGTTTGTGTTGCTACTCCTGTTCTGTTGTTGTCTTACTGTTTGTGTTGCTATACTCCTGTTCTGTTGTTGTCTTACTGTTGTTTGTGTTGCTATACTCCTGTTCTGTTGTTGTCTTGTCTTACTGTTTGTGTTGCTACTCTTGTTCTGTTGTTGTCTGACTGTTTGTGTTGCTATACTCTTGTTCTGTTGTTGTCTTACTGTTTGTGTTGCTACTCCTGTTCTGTTGTCTGACTGTTTGTGTTGTTACTCCTGTTCTGTTGTTGTCTTACTGTTTGTGTTGTTACTCCTGTTCTGTTGTTGTCTTACTGTTTGTGTTGCTACTCCTGTTCTGTTGTTGTCTTACTGTTTGTGTTGCTACTCCTGTTCTGTTGTTGTCTTACTGTTTGTGTTGCTACTCCTGTTCTGTTGTTGTCTTACTGTTTGTGTTGCTACTCCTGTTCTGTTGTTGTCTTACTGTTTGTGTTGCTACTCTTGTTCTGTTGTTGTCTTACTGTTTGTGTTGCTACTCCCGTTATGTTGTTGTCTTACTGTTTGTGTTGCTATACTCCTGTTCTGTTGTTGTCTTAGTTTGTGTTGTTACTCATGTTCTGTAGTTGTATATTGTCTGATGATTTTCCTGGTTATGTTACTCCTGTTCTGCTGTTGTGTTGCCTGATGCAGCTACCTGCCAGTTGTTTTGTGTGCTAGACTGCATGTCTTTTATGTAATGTGTGTAGGCCTACACATGTAACGAGTTGGGCTGGAGTTGATCTGCAGATAACCAGACCATTGATTAATTTTTTTCATTTTTTATTGAAATTGCCAGAAATAAATGGGTCTGCACTCTGCAGCAGTTACCCTGAACCAAGAGGATCAGTGTGGCGTGGTTATTCCAAGTAGCCAGAACGAGAGGGTTACACTTACAGGATCCAAGCCAGGAATCAAACACATGCATCTAAGTGCTGTGAGATGACTTTGTGAAATACATACCAATATGAAAATGCCTTAATGAACATTTTTTTGTTATTTAATACTAACTGTAGTGAATGAAATTGTAATCAATACATAAATGAATTGTGACAACAGCACTAATGCTATCCTTAAAGTATTGTTGACACCTCAAAAAAGAAGAGAAAAAAAAGACTTTCAAATTATGTATTGTGTATATGGATTTTATTGATACACTCCACTCCATGCTTGAAGTGATTTAAAAATAAAAAATAAAAGAAAAGAAAGAGGAACTCAATGAAGCATTATATTTCAGCTGTTCTCACAACAAGTCAAAAACATGAAATGATTTTTTTTTTCTTTTTATGGATGGTAGTGTTTCATACTGATTTATGTCTCAGTCTGTGAGGGCGTTTCACTGTTGGAAGGTGAACGGTAGGTCTAACTCAAGCCTTCCCCTACTCAGTTTGATGTAGGCCTTGCTCTCCTCGGAAGCCTGCTGCAGGAAAGATGAGACGCTGCTTCGGAACTGGCCGTCCGCAGCGATCAGCATCTCCGTTAGGTTCTCAATGGCGCTGTTGAAGCTTTCCAAATTGATAAGACTCATGCGGTCAAATACTTCCTTCATAACAGTAATAAGTGTACGATACAGGGCATTAACGTTGAAGAGTGCCTCGTCCAGATAGTCTGACTTGATGGAGTCAACAAACTCCTGGGACTTCATGACAATGGCCTTTGTGGTCTCCCCTATCTTCTCCAGCATCACATCAAGGCTCTCCATATGTTGGAGAACATTGTAGATGCTCTTGAAATACATCTGCACCTCCTCCATGATCTGGTCTCCAGTGACAGCATCGCCATTCAATGTTATGAATTTGATATCTCCGATGATCTCAGCCAGAGAGCTAAGGTAGATCTCTACTACCTGCATGGGCTTCTCTAGCATATCAACAATGCTGCTGGTCAGAATCTGTAGGACCTCTGGCAGAGTAGTAATTTTGTCAGAGCCAGGCAGTTTAAACCTGGTCTCTCTCAGCAACTTCACGGCAGCATCCAGGAAGACCTGGACTGTCTCCTGGTACCGAACAATGACATTTCTGAAGAAGATGGACAGCTGGCTCATTTCCATGTCGTAGTTGATGGCGGTGTCATACGCCTCTCTAACAAGGGCGTGAGCTGAGTTCGTCAGCTTCTCTGCATACGTTGTGATCTGATGCTTTTCAGCAAATCGAATAAATGCCGAAGTGATGGAGGGTATCCTTTCCTTGAGTCCAGAAAGCATGTCTTCTGGTGCGTCCATATTGTAGCTAATCTGCATGTTCATCTTATCTTCATCCTTAGCAGAAGTTCGGATGACCAGTATGTCAACGTCATTTTCAGGGGCAGACTGTTGAACGGAAAAACAACAAAAGAGAATAAAGACATATGAAGACCAAGTCAACTTAATGTATCAGAGGTAGCTCTGTCCTGAGCAGTCTACTATGAATATTAATACTATCCAGCATGGCCTCAGCTTTCCAGTTTACATAATAATCGTTTTTCATTGGTCAGCAGGCGCAAATGTCAACAGGTATCCCCGTGTCACTATGTAAGTACCTTCCTTTCCACCGATGTAATGCCAAGCTTGTTACATGTTACAACTGTGCAGCATTACTGAAATACGACCTTACTCACCGCATAGCGACTGTAGAGTCTAGCAGTCACCTGAGATGGCACCCTGCTATTGACCTGAAGACCCAAAAAGCCAGTGGATGGGGTGGAGACAGAGGCACTGATTCCATCTCTGCCAGCAGCGTAACGGAAATTCACATCCGTGAACGTAGGGCTTGTTATGTCCATGTTCAGGGTGTGGCGAGAGGTGCTGATAAGCAAAAGAATACCGAATGAGAAAATGGAAATACGCTATGAAATCCCCAGGGAAAAAATGTAGTTAAAGAGAATGTGTCTTATGTCCCGTACACTTACCTTCCATGTGTTTGACGCTTTCTCCTGAACATTAAAAAAAAAAGTACAGGAATTATTAAGTGGAATGTAGCTAAATATGAAATAAAAAGTGTAAAATGTGTGTTATGTTACCTGAGGGCTTGGGTAATGACATAGTTAACATCCATGCTTAGCTCAGTGTGAGTAAGGGCAGCTCTATTCGTCATTATCAGAGCTTCATTTTCGAAGTTGGCAGTTGATGATGCTATGGGGGTAATCATATTAAATGATTATTACTTTAGCTACGATAATGCTCAATATGCATTATATAACTGTTTTTGTTTTGAGTAAAGTGGGTTTTGTATCTCACCATCCATGTCATATTCCAGGAGGATGATGGGAGAAGTAGCAGATGACTTCAATGTAACTTCGAAGATGGGCGCGTTGCCCTTCACCTCTGCTTCCACATTTGTAGTGTACACCGGTGTCACAAGCTTGCCAGTGTAAGAGATCTTCTGAACGGGGGATTTGATATCGACGACGGCCTTCTGAAAGAAGCTTAGATCGCCCAGGCAGCTCGGTTGCGACATGTCAATTTCGAAATCGGCGAGCAGGGATGAGGTTGGTGCCAGATCCATGGTTGCCTGGGCAACGTGCCTCCCTTTGGTGTTGAAGGTGAACATATCCACCTCGTTGTTGCTAGTGAACTTCAGCACTGCGTACACACGGCTCAGGGAAGCCTCAATAGCCAGATTTTCGTTTACATCCAGGCCAATGACTTTGGTGGAGCCATGGTTAAGCTTGTAATCAGCAATCACTTTAGATGTGGAACGCAGGGTATTTGTATTCATGTACAGGTTAGCACCGTTGTCCAGCACTCCCAAAACAACATAGTGTTCAAGTACTCTGCCATCAAAGTTTGCATGGGTGATTGACTCCATGGAAACGTACATGAAGGTTCCTTCAAGCTTCAGGCTGTTTTCTGCCTCTACCTTAACAACAGCGTTGATTCTGGGCACATTAAAATCACCCTTCACCTTCAAAGTGGAGAGAGCATTTGCCTTGGATTCGGTCTTTGCAGACAGGTTTTGTAGTACCTCCAGGTTGAGCATGGGGGAGGTAATTTTTCCAGAGGTGGCCACGGACATGGAGGTTTCCAAAGTCTCAGTATTCACACTGATGGAACTGTCATGGACGGCAGTGACGTGTGGATTCTCCAGGGATAGGTAGTTGGCCAACTTGATTCCTCTCTTGGTGGTTAGACTTGAGGTGCCTTCGAGCTTGGCCTTCAGTCCCTCAAATACAGACACGGTCGTTGCTTCAAGACGAAGTACAACATCGTTATCAGTGTACAGGCCCCCATTAACATTCAGGTTAATGATGGCAGACTTCATTGATAGCCCTGAAATGATGTTGCCCAGAGAGGGTATCCTGATCAGATCCATCACATAGAAAATAGGCATGTCCTGACTCTTCTGGTATACAATCTTGGCATCCACATTGATATTCTGCTCAGTAGTAGTCATGACGTGCTTCAATCCCCAGTGCTCGTACAAATTCAGATTTGTAATGGCTGGGGTATGGAAACCGTATAGATGGAACCCAGGGATGGAGATGGGATTGGTGAGGAAGACAAGGTCAGCCTCGCCATCTACAGCGGCAAACAGTCCCGCCTCCTTTTCATTATTGTCAACAGTCAGGTTGTAAGAGACTTTGAACTGGTTGAAGCGTGCCAGAGCCATGGTGTTGACGTGCTGCCCTTCTGGTTTGAACATGGCCAAATAATCATTTTGGAGTTCAATCTTAGCAACTAAAGAGTCCATGAGGTTGACCTTTGCATTGCCCTTGTTCTGGAAGTCAAAGACAATCTCGACGGGACGGATGAGAAAATTGACTCCGTTTGAAAAGGTTCCACCGACTGAACCATAAAGCTCTACGTCGTGGTTAGCTTTCAACTCCATCTTCAAATCATAAAGGCTGCAATGTCCAGACGCCACAAAAAGACTGTTCCTTACTGCCGGGCCCTCTGCCTCATTACGGATATTAAATCTGAAATGTTTAAGGAAAGCGGATTCAGCGGTCATTTGCTGATTCATCTTAAACATTGTAGTATCTGTGTCAGCTGAGAAAGTCATCTTGAAAAGGCTAGGATTGATAGTGAGCATCAGGTTACTTTTGTGGTTGTCTTTATCAGCGCTGCACCTGACCGTGCCCACATTTTTTACTTTCAAGGTGTTACCATCTAGATCAGCAGTTGCCTGCTGGGTTGCCGTGACATCACTCGTGTAGTCAAAATGTGGGATTTCCACAATGTGATTGTAATTTGTCTCCATAAGGGCATTCATGCCCCTCTCCATGGCAACGGAAGCTGTGTTTTGAAGGTTGGCTGTGTATAGTGCAGTAGTCACCCTTATTTTAGTCTTGGCATCTGCCAAAGCGGAGTGGCCGAAGAACGTTACAGATCCCTGATGTTGAACTTTGAAAGCCTGATGGATAAAGGTGAGGGTCTCTCCTAAAACAGCACGGCTCCTCTTGGGGAACGCCATTTCAGCAGTGGAGCTGAGGTCGAAATTTAACACTTCAAAAGTGGGGGATTTAGCATCAGTGTTTATAAATGCACTTACCCGAGGGTTCATTGCATTATTAGTAGAGTTTCTTAGCTCAGCAGTGGTCTTTATGGTGTACATAGGAGTGTGAAATTTAATCTCACCGTACACCCTACCAAAGCATGGAATCATGGGGTCAATGGGGATGGTTGGTAGCTGGATCTCAGGAATCACAAGTGACTCAACAAGCTTTTCTAAATCCATCAGAGGGATAGTTGGGAAGGAGACCTCAGCGAAGCTGACCTTGGGGAAGGTTACCTCTGGCATTGCGGGGAAGTAGTTCATGGAAATATCTCCAAAGAATTCATCAAAATTGATCATGTAGTTCTCAAGGTTTACAATGAAATGAATCATTTCAATGATCCTCTGCTTGATCTCCTCAAAGGAGATGGTGGTCGCTGGAACTTTGAAGAGTCCAATGATGGTGAAATGAGGGATAGTCAGCTCCGTGGGGATTTGAACTTCATCTAGTTTATCCATGCTGAACTTTGTGGAGGGAACAACGAGGTCAGTAAGTGGGAAGGTGAATGACGGTAGCTCCAGTTCAGCTCTCTTCAGTGCTGCAGTGACTCCTTCAAGCATTTGTTTCATCTCACCAATAATCTTTTGATCAGTGGCAACTTTCTGCATGACCTTGACCATATTGGTTAAAAGTCGATTGACAATGGTGATGGTCTTACTGTAGTACTTGCTTACAAGTTGAAGGTAGGGTTTAATCGTGGCTTCAACGTCAATTTGGTTGACTTCCTGTTTCAGGAATTCCGCAATTGTTTTCAGCTCATTGAGAATTGTATGGTCAAAGATGTCTTTCACTGTTTTGAGCATTTCTGAAACTTTGATATCTCTAATATAAGTTAACGCGTAGTTGACAAAATCTATTGTGGCCTCGAGTTTCTGAGGAATCTCTAGTTCTCTGATTGTTCGTTTTACATTGCGCATAAATATAGCTATCGTTTTATTTGCATTTCGCACAACTTCATTATACTTAAGTGAATTCATGACCCAGGTGAAATAGTCAAGAATCTGATTTAAGGTTTTTATACTGTTATCTATGTAAACGTTTAGGTCTACTTGTTTTATGTAGCTGGTGGCATGATGGAATAAAAACAGAAATAGTGATGGGATGTCCATGTTCATTTTCCTAACTACAATCTGGATCGTTTCCTCAATTTTGTACTTCTTGATAAGTTCTAGAATTTGTTCCGCGATGGCTTCGATCTTTTTGTCGATCTCCAACTTGACCATCAGCCCTCTCATTTTAGCGTGGAATGCGTTGATCTTTTCAAGGATTTTGAAATCCTGGATCATGTCCTTAACATCTCCTATTATTTCAGTGAAAATGTCAGTGGGTATCCTAGCAATCAGTTCCATAATCTGAGCTTCAAAATTGATGGAAGAAATGTAGTTCTTTATGTTAGCGAGACACTTGGCCACGTCAAAGGTTTCAACAAACTGCTTCAAATCCTTCATAAGCATCTCTAGTAGAGACTTAATTTCATACTTGGCATCAATCTCACGCAAGAAGGCCATGCTGCTTCCCCTCAGATTTTCAAGATCAATTTGCTCAATAAGATCCACGACTGTATCCATCACAGCAACAACAATGGCCTTAATGTCGTACATTTCATTAATTTCAGCCAGGTTCTGTTGGATCTTCTGAATGACAGTTTCAGAAAGGGTGCCACTGACGACCATTTCCTTCATCATACCAAATGTTCCTTGGATGAAAGATGCTAAGTCAGTCAGAATTTTCTTGACAACCTCTGTCACCTCTGTCAGATGGGCTTCCAGGTCCTCCATTGAGATTGCGTAATCTTGGCTGAAATCTGTGAGGTACTGCTTCAACTGAATAGCTTTTCCGTCAATGTCCATTGTTGTGACAAATTCACCAACATGTTTCGGAAGATCATCAATGCGGGCAAGTATGCCGTTGTTTCTGACATAGCTGACGAATGCCTCTGCAATGCTCACATAAAGTACCTTGATGTTCTCGAAGTAGGTCGTCAGGTCAATGAAAGGAATCTGAATCAAATGACTGTTTGTATTCTTGTCGTATTTAAGGAAGCCAGAGACGGAGAATTCCTGATTCTCTGAGACAGTGTTGAGAATATTCGTGAAGACGGAGCCAGAAACCTCCATTCCGATTCCCTTGGCTGTGTTGTACATTTCAATGTTCTCATTGAAGGCGTGGTCATTTATCTTGGACTTCATTCTCAAATGTGTCTTCTGCTCTTGTGGAGACAGAACAGTATCCATCATGTTTTCAATAGAAGTCTCCAGGGCGAATCCGTCATCCGTCCTATGAGTTACGGAGGCTCTGTATTCATGTGAGCTGGCTAAGGCCAGGGGCTTTGCCCTCAGGAGGAACTTGCTATAGATCTGAGCACTCTGTCTTCCATACAGGGTGAGGTCACCATCTGCATTGAACACACCATCTAGGTTAAAGTCAAAAGGTACAACACTGGCCCTCATGGTGTGGTCAAAGCGCATTGGTTGGGAGTTGAAGCGGGCATCGTTAAAAAATCTCACAGCAAGACCAACAACTTCAAGCTCTGTATTGTGGTTCATATGAGCTCCAAGCAATTTTCCAGTAGTGCTACACTTAACACTGGCAGCCAGGTCAGCATAATTTACCTCGTAAGTGTGCTTAATCTCTTCCTCGCCATAAATGCCTTTCATGCTGCCTGTCAAGTCCACCTTGTACAGCTCTGCCCTCAACTGAGCCTCATTCATGAAGTTTGCACCGACCATTTTCACGTTGTTATTCACACTGGCAGAAGCGGTGTATGGCTTCAGGTCAATGGTGACAGCAAGAGTGTATAAAATATTCTCAGAGACAATGGTCTCCACGTTGGAGTTGAAGTCAAGGCTGGAAAGAGTTACGGTCATAGCATTTGAATTGTCAAACTTGAGGTTACCCAGGAAAGCTTTGTTGTTAATGGAGAGCGTAGCACCAGTAGCATCCAGTCCAGCCGTGAAGGTGTTCTCCAGGGCTAGGGGGCTCTTGAGGGATGTTTTCCCGCTTGTGTCCAAACCATTCTCAGTCATTTTCAGAGTAGCTTTGTGAGTTGCCTCATTTCCAAAGAGCATCAGATTGGCATCACTGTTGATAACAAGACCGTTGACATCTAGAGTTCCTGTTTGCAGAGAGTAGATGAGGTTTTCAGGGTGGTCGGCGTTGGTCTCGATCTTGAAGAGGATGGCGCCTGCCCCCACAGAAGCCTCAGCTGCGTTGCGGAGCCTCACACCGGGGGCGTTTGTGTCGCATTTTAGCGAGAACTTCTTTTCCTTGAAAGACAGCTCAGCCACATGGGTCAGGAAGTCTTCGAAGACATTGGTGTTTGATTGAACCGACAATTCTCCATTAACAAATGTTGCTGCCAAGGTGTTTTGGACCTGAACAACCGTGGATTCGATTTTCAAGGAAGACTGTATTTTAGCTTCTTGTCTGAATGGGAAGATGGATAAATGTTGGGAGGAGATAGTGTTGCCAAAGACTGGTCCAACCTCTAGAGTTGTCTTAAGTGCATTATTGCCAGAGATCTCTTCTGTGTCAACTCCTACAAGGCCACGCTGCTCCAGTAGAACATACAGACCGAAGGGACTTATGACTTCAATCTTGCTGCTTGATTTCACACTGAGTTTGTCTGTGAGGCTTCCATCTTCTACAATGTTAATACTGGCTTGAATAAAGTTGTGGACCAAAGAGCTTTTCAACTGGACCTTGAAGGAATCTTGGTTGGAAAGCATTACGGAACCTATTAATAAACAAAGAGGAAAAAATATGCATTTGCGATAGACATTTTCGGGAACTGTTTGGAAGTTAGAACATTGTTCTCCAAGGGTGAAATGTAAATATTACGTATTTGTTGGAGTCACAAAAATGTTGTAACATTCAGAATTTGATATTAATGACCACAAAGTACCTTCAGTCCTGAATGAGAGGACATCCAACGGAGATGTTCCCTTCACGTCATACATGGCTGAATAGCTTGGTGTTTGCACAACATCTTTGCCGGCAGCAAACGAGGCTTCCAAGTTATAGATGTTGCTGCTTACCATAGATGAGGCCTCAACTTTACCAAAGAGAGGCAGTGAAATAGTGATCATTTCAGGGATAAATAGTTCTGGGATTGGAATTTCCATGGAGGAAATTTCCAGGCCAAACTGGGGCATGGAAAAGTGTGGGGTGGTCAGGGCGGGAGGGAAGTTGAGTTCCTCTGTTGACTTTCCTCCAAGAGGAATTGGGATAGCCATCGTGAAGTGCTCATCGTTAAAGTGGTAGACGACTTTGGTATCACTGTTCAAATGACAAATGAAAATGATTTTCTGTGAAATTATTGAAAACATTCATTAATTTTCATTTCTAATTCCTCAAGTGATTTGTTTGTTTAACTTACACATTCAGGAAAAGTGTCTCTGGCAGGGAAATTTCAGGCATGTCGGGGATCCTCAACTTGTGAATGTATGGGATATCGGAAGCATACTTTTCCATGTAATTATTGGTTGCCTGAAGAACATTCAATATATATATTTTAGATCATGCATGTTTAAAACCAATTGTAGTTTTCTATTTTCTTTTAATGCAACTTGAGTTACAGTACCTCCACAGACTTGGTAAGGATGTGACGGATCTGCATGTCGCTCTCCCCCACGCTCATGTCCAGAACTTCGTTGACATACTCCTTAATCGTGTCAGCGTTTGGAAGAATGTTCATGATCTCAGAGCTCATATCTGACTTCACCTCAGCCTCTATCTTTCTTCCGTCTGTATTAAATTAAGAAACAGGTGAACTAAATAGGGGGCGACCAGTTCAGAAACATGACAGCATGGTTTTCAAAGATCCGCTGTAAAAGGCTCAGCTGCAGGGAAATTTTATTGAAATTTATTGAATTTTCTGATATGTATGCGTTGCCAATGTTAAAAATACATTACAAAATATTATGTGAAATGGAAAAAATATTTGACAAAGATTTAGAAATGTCTTTGATTTTGGGCCTCCCTAGTAGAAATATAGCTACTGTAGATAGCAAAAGGTTATATAACATTCTTACTTTTGCTGCTAGGAAAAATATATTAATACAGTGGATTAGTGATAAGGGCCCTTCTATTACGGGTTGGTGTAAAGTTATATTTGAATCGGTTCCTTTGGAATATCTTACAAATACTCAGTTCTACAAAGTCTGGCAGCCATATCTGAATCATTTAGGACCTGATTCTGAGTCTCCTGAATCTGAACTCTTGTAACCTGTGACTTACCTGCAATATAGATTATTTCCTGAAACCTTCTGTTTGTTGATCTGAGCTGTTTTTGTTTGTGTGTTTCTGTTATTATTGTTTATATGATTGTTTATTATTGTTCTTGTGGAAAATAATAAAATCCAATAAATATATATCTAAAAAAAATAATAATAATAAATTAAAAAAACAAAACAGCAAATAACAAGACAATAAAAACTATACAAAAATCGTCAAGACACGAAGGCCACTGAAAAGAGGTGGGTTTTCAGCATTGACTTAAAAACATCTATAGTGTCTGGGCAGTTCTAATGTTCAACGGTAGGCTATTACATAGTTTAGGGCCAGCTACCTTAAAAGCTTGATCACCTCTGGTTTTGAGCCTAGATTTAGGTACATCTATAGGAGTAACTGATTACTGAGTGCTCTAGCTGGGCTATGAATCTGGAGGAGTTCAGTTAGATATTGAGGTGCCAGGCCATTCAATACCTTAAAAACAAGTAATACGTTTTTTTAAATCAATCCGTAAGCGGACAGAAAGCCAGTGCAGGGAAGATAGCACAGGTGTGATGTGATCATATTTCTGTTTTTTTTTTTTTTTTTGTTATAAGGCGAGCAGCAGCATTCTGCACTAGCTGTAAACGGAGTGAAGACTGGTCTAAATATATAAAGAATTACAATAGTCAAGCCCAGAGGTAATAAAGGCATGAACAACCCTCTCCAGATCTTTAGGAGGGAGATAGGCCTTGACCTATGAGCCTTAACTGAAAAAAGGCAGCTTTGATAACAGAGCTAATTTGTTTTTCAAATGTGAAAGCACTGTCAAAAGTAAAACCAAGGCTTTTTACAGTGGAACCATTTTTAGAGGTTAGGGGGCCCAGAACAGCAACAGAGTCATTCAAGAGAGCAGGATGACCAAACATAATGATCATGATTGATAATGATAATGATTGTTATAATTTAAGTGCAGGAAGTTAAGGTCCATCCAGATCTTTATGTCCTTGAGACAAGCTAGTAGAGGTAGAGACTCATGCATTTTGGTTTTAAGGGTAGATAGATCTGGACATCATCAGCACAACAATGAAAAGAGATCTTATGCTTCTGTAAAATGAACCCCAAGCATCATATAGTATATAAAGAAAATAGGATGGGGGCCAAAATGGAGCCTTGGGGGACACCACAGGTGAGTGGAGCCGTATCTGAGGAGTAATCCCCAAAATGGACTGAGAAGCTTCTGTCTGACAGGTACGACCGAAACCACTCATTTAATGCCTACACATTGTTCATAGTTCCAGCGTTTATTCCTAATTATTTAATTTATAAATGTGGAAACGATGCATTATTCTGACAAGCCATATGAGGTAGACTACACCTATACAAAAAGTGAGTCTCAATAAACATTCCAAATATAGGCTAATTTATTTACTTCGTAAGCGACAACATTTTAATGTCGACAGGACGTTTATGAAAATGTTTAATCTTTGCTTTATTGAATCACTCCTCACTTTTTCTTTTGTGAGCTGGTACTCTCTTACCCCCAAAAACAAAAATAGACTGCAGTGTATTGTCAAGGTGTGCAGAAAAATCGCACACATAACTCTTAATGACCTTCCTAGCCTTTACAAAATTAGGTCCCTGAAAAAGGCCAGGTCAATCTTGGCTGATCAGCCACCCCCTGACCTTAGAGTTCGAGTTGTTCCCGTCTGGCCGTAGATACAGTCTGCCAAAATACAAGACTAACAGACACAAAAACTCATTCGTTCCTGCTGTCATTGGCCTTTTAAATAACACATGATTTTAACATTGTAATCGCTGTGTATTTATTGTTTACTTGTTGATGTCTGCTGTTTTTATTACTGCTGGCTGCAAGTGCAACACAAATTGCCCCTCGGGGATAGTAAAGATTACCTTGAACCTTTGAATATAAGTAATATAAGTATAATATAAATATAAGCTTGTAATGACACAATGTTGTCAAAACGTCTTTAAATGTCAGATAATAATTGTCACAACTTGTAGGGGAATTACATAATAATCTTAATGTTGTGACAACGTAGAGGGCACCAAACTGGCAACGTTGTGGGCACCAACACTACGTTGTCACAATCTTGTTGTGTTTGCAGGGCAACTAGATAGAAATTACGAAAAATACATCTGTCATATCGTGGTTTTAACAACTTCTTTAAATCAGATTTTAGGAGAGGTGTTTTTTTATGATAGCCTATATTTGGGCACCAAAACATGCCATAAGCACTGCATGCACGTTTGGTGTCTCCATGGCAGCAACATAGAGAGAGAGAGAGAGAGAGAGAGAGAGAGAGAGAGAGAGAGAGAGAGAGAGAGAGAAATCAAACTACAAGGAAGGACTCTGTATGCATGTATGGATGTGTCGAATTTGGTGTAATTTGGACACGCGACACATGTAAATATATTATTATTAATAAACATTGACTAAACAAGCTCATCTCTGTGCAGCAGCGGGTGGGGGCTTCGGGGCTCTGCAGCCCCAATAGTCCGTTTATCCAACGCTTATTGGGAACAGGCATGTTTGAACGGACACGGTAATAGATTTATCTAATAGAATGACTCACGATGACTAGTATGTTTCGACAAAAGTGCCTGGCAAAAGGGGGTGGCGCCCTGTGTCATACCAGTTATGGTGATGGGCGTTCTCCCGGCACAGTGGTGATTGTCGTAGTCAGAGATGTGTAGTAGGAAAGCAGTTGAATCCCTTCCCACACACCCATCAAGGTCGTGAATTCGGAGGTGAAGTTCTCGAGGAAGCGCATTCCTTTCGGGAGAAGTGAATTTCATCTGTCTGAGCACATCGTTTCAGGTAGGCTACCATTTTAAATTTTATTTAAAATGCGCAAAGTATTGCTTTCTACAAATTCCAGAGCACAATTATTTACAATGGGCAGCTACCATTATTATTATTATTATTATTATTAGACCGCGTGTCTGCTGATTGAATTTCGGTTGGCATAGCGACACGAAATTAAGACACCAGTTACCCTCAAAGTAGCTTACATAACTGAAAATGTTGCTCTTGTGAGATAAATAGTGAATAATATTTATTTTTTTGCTGACCATATTGGAACAACTTAAAATAGTAATACAAATTTAAAAAATATATATAATAATAATAATTTCTTTTAGAACTACTGAAATGGGTCTACGCTACATGTGTCACGTATAGCTGCCGAATACTTTATGACGCAAGTTGGGCATCCTCCGTGACATGATGCCGGGTAACGTAGCTATAGTTGTTACAAACATGTGAGAAGGAAAGAGAAAGACAGCGAAATAATGAATAGAATATGCTAATTATTTAATTTGCTGACCATATTGGAACAACTTCATATCCACACTATTCGGAAAAAATATATATATTGAGTATCATTGTGTAGATACAGTGCAGTGAAAATACACTGAAATATAATTAGCTATAGAACTACTGAAATAGGTATATGCAACTTTTGTCACGTAAGCTGTCGATGACGCAAGCAAGCTGGGTATCCTATTCTCTGTTAAATAAACACAATTGCCTTCAGTTACAAGGTCTCTATTCGCACATTGAAGACTAGAATTTCGGTCACGTTATAGCCTACGTGCGCCAAGCAGCATCCACTAGCGAGTAGCGACGGACGATGGCTATTCATCCTACCTGTTCATGTGGACATGATCGTGCCTCTCTCTCTCTCTCTCTCTCTCGCTCTGTCTTCTGTGTCT
>OMPB01120154.1:0-10234 GCA_900312615.1 Stylephorus chordatus | reverse complement strand
GTTGATGCCCACGTTGAACAGCAGCGGTTGCACCCTCAGCAGCATGCCGTTCTGGATCTCCCGTGGTAACGCGTCGAACATGGTCCCCGGGAGGGGGATGCGGACGTTGAAGCCATCCCGGTTGCCCGTGATGACCGGCAGCATGTCGGGGGCGGAGCTGCCCGTCGCCTGGGTAACCTGAAGATGGGGACGGATGAGTTTGCGTGGGGGCAGTATGTGAGCGACGCAGTAAATGTGAACACAAGAACATCGGTTTACCTTAAAGGTAACGTTTCGCAAGTCCATGATGCCAACACTCATGTCCTCCAACATGGCGAGTTCCTCCCCTGGATAAACACACACACGCACACGCACACACACACACACACACACACACACACACACACACACATTCCAAGTCCATTAGTCCATTAAAATGGGTGTGGAGGGGTGGGGTGGTCCGTCTGATAGGGAGAGACAGGAGGGGGTGTGTGTCTCGGGACTCGATACTTAAATCACCTGTCTGCTATTTCATCCTCACAGAGACCCGACCCGAGGGGAGCTCAGGAGAACAAGAAGCAGCTGGAGGCTGTTGCTATTTTGAGTGATACGAACATCATTGTTTATTTGTGGTCACCGCGCCGTGTGCGCTGGTTTTTGTTTGTTAATCAATACAGCCGCGGGAGAGCTATTCAGCTGCCCCCTGTGTCCGCATCCTTTTACAATGGGTATGTCTTCTTAATAGTCAGTGTATTTGTGTGTGTATGTGTGTATTTGTGTGTGTGTGCATTTGCGTGTAAACTACCACATATTTCTTCTCATTCGTTTATTTATGTGCGTGTGTGTGTGTGTGTACCGTAAGTGCTCAGCAGGGACTCGAATTGTGCCAGCAAGCCGATGGTGTACAGTTGTCGCAGAAACCCGTCGTCACGGAGACAGTTCCTCAGTTTGATAATGAATCCACAGATGAGAGCGCTGAGCTGAAATGGTGCGTACAGCAACCGCAGTGTTAATTATATAACAACATCCGCTCCACTTGAAGATAAACAACCTCACACTCCCCCCACCCCGTGCCCCAGGCGCTCTGCTGTCTAGCACCGACAACAACAACAAACACACATTGGTTAATGATAATGATATAGGCTTAACTGAATGTACAGTCAACTGTATCATAAGGAAGATGGCAGCCGGCATCTTTAGTTCACAGGTGACTATATATATATATACTATATGCGGCTCAATGTAGGCAAAGTGTGTATAATTCAACCCAACATATGATTTTATATATTTAGTAACAGAGCAATGAGCCACCGTCTCCAATTATGTAGTCTGAATAGCTCGGTTGATATTTTGGGTCCTGGCTCTCTCCGTCCTCCACTTTTCAGCCAATGAGGTTTCTTCCTTCGATTTAATTCTGTCGATCTTATTGGTCATTGTCATCCCTTACTTCCTCACTCTGACCCGTTTCCCGTGTGAACCTTCGTTTCAAACAACAGATGATCCACCCTCGAACATCGTGATTGGGCGAAGGAATACAAGCTACTTATCTGCCTTCTGGAAACCAAGTCTGCCAGGCTCTATGTAGCAAATTGCGTAGTGATTTGAACGTAAGTGTCTCATAGAGACTGGCAAGTGAGGCTAACAATTATGTGAATGAGCTGGATGTCTGTTTGTGTAACTTGATTTGACCGCCTGTGTGTTGTGTTCATTTGAGTGAGAGATCTGACATTTCATCGTTCATTCCAATGACGCACTAGCTAAACCGACTGCCAACAGGGCAAAGGAGACAGTAAAATACATCGATTAAACACATGCAAAGCAACTCTCCAAACTATATGAGTGTGAGAGTGTATGTGTGTGCACGCGCGCACGTGCACGCTCACCGTCTGGCAGAAGACCACGTCTCGGCGGTACTGCAGGGTCAGGTCCATGGCTATGGTGGGTGCGCTGTCCTGCATCAGCAGGAACACCATGGACTTCTTGGCCTTGTCGCTCATCATGGCCACACACTCTGTCAGCGTGGTGAGCAGAGGGTAGAGGGCCTCGCTCCACTCGCCTGGGACGCACACAAGACAAAAACAAACACACACACTCGGTCAGCGTGGTGAGCAGAGGGTAGAGGGCCTCGCTCCACTCGCCTGGGACGCACACAAGACAAAAACAAACACACACACTCGGTCAACGTGGTGAGCAGAGGGTAGAGGGCCTCGCTCCACTCGCCTGGGACGCACACAAGACAAACAAACACACACACACACACACTGGGTCAGCGTGGTGAGCAGAGGGTAGAGGGCCTCGCTCCACTCGCCTGGGACGCATACAAATAAAAAACAAACATACACTCGGTCAGCGTGGTGAGCAGAGGGTAGAGGGCCTCGCTCCACTCACCTGGGACATATACAAGACAAAAACAAACACACACACCTGTGTATACTGTGAATACATGTCAAATTGTCTAAACTGCATGTCTGTGCTGTGCAAAGGCAAGGTAAAGAGAAAAGGAACTTCAAGATAGATAAAGTATGTCCATAAGCCTTCATGCTCAAATCATCAGGAATATAATGAACTAGAAACGGACAGACACAGTTGGACTGACGTGCAGAGAGGACACAAGAAACATAATGATATTGAAAACAAGATGGAATGTGACATTTATTTACTTGAATAAAAAGGTGGGGGGGAAAGCAGTGATGCAAGGGACTGCGGGGCTCTCAGCTGTAACAGTGCACAGCTGGTATACAAGGGGGGCGCTGCAGTCCAGCACGGGGGCTCTTACCTGGATATGCCTCCTCAATGCTTGGGCTGCCATCTGGAAGAAGGGGTGGAGTTGCAACATGCAGAGTTAGGGGGCTGCTGTAAGCCACAAGGTGGCAACACACACGCACACACACACACGCACACACACACACACACACACACACACACGCACGCACACCAGGGTCCAGACCCTATCGAGAAACTATTTCAATGTCAATCAATAAAGTATTAGGATGAATCCAGCATGCCTGCTCCTAGTGATTTTAGTGTCCGACTCTGGAGTCCAGACGCTTAAGCAGAGCAGATTGGTTACACGTAAAACAGAACTCGCTGATCAGTAGATTTTACTTCCTGGGTGAGATGACCCGTCCACAATAAAACCCACAGCTTCCCTTTTACACAGAAGGAGTTGACTTTCAGTAGAATCTGACCCGGGTGCAGCACAGCGTTTGTATACGGTAAGCATGAATCTCTGGCTGGCAGTTCACATTACAGCCATAAGCAGAAACAAGAGCAACGCTTGCACTGACCAAGCTAGTGTTCCGATAAATGGCATAGGTTGCGAACACGTGATCTCACACACGAAACATGTAAATAAGACGAGACGAGACGACGCGACAGACATTCCTGATAGTTTTGCGGAAAATTAGACTTGACTTAATTATAACTTGTCGACTTACACCAGTAAGTCGACAGTATAACACCGTTATAGTGGTTGTATAGCATCGAAATAAACTACTCAGGGAAATGGTCATACTGTATGTAAAAAATAAAACGTGAGTAGAAAGGGATACAGGGTGGATAAGAATGGGTAGATGGAAAATAGAAACAGGAGAAAGAGAGACAGAGGAGGGAGGAGGACAGAATAGGGAAGAGAAGAGACTAGAGTAAATTGAGTGTACTTTAGTGAGACTTGGAGTAGACTAGAGTGCATAATGGGGAGTGCGTAGAGGAGAGTGGTGTACAGTAAACCTACAGGTTTCTTGGTCAGAGCTTGGGAGGCATGCAGAGGACAGGGCAGGCAGAGAGGATGATGGTGAGGAAGATGATGATGAAGGTGCTGATGATGATGAAGAAGGCTCCTGCAGGATACTCCCTGGGTTGATCCAGAAGGCGCACGTTCCTCCACTACCTTTTTTTGTTTGGTGATCACAGATCCTCAGTTTCACAAATCCCGTTATGAAAAACAGCATTTCGGGATATTTTGGACCGCCGCCGTGACATTTCCGTCCTACCTTTCTTACTAGTGGTGCCCTGCAGGTCAGCCTGAGGACCATCGTGACTACTGATGCTGGGACTCCTCTCCCTCCTCAGGAGCTTGTCGACACGCTGGATGATGCATTCCAGTGACTTCTCCACGTTAAGCCACACCTTCTCCTGGAGAGGATAAGGGCAGGCGGTGTAGTGCAGGAGAGGAGATTCAAGCAGTATTTGAAGAGAAGAGAAGATTAAGGGGAGGGCAGATAAAAGAAGATCGGAGAACAAAGCAGAACAAGAAAAAAATTAGATGCAAGAAGATGAAGAATTTAGAGGACATGTATCACAGACATAGGCTCTGTGTTCAGAAGGTACTTGGTGTGTACTACAGACATAGGCTCTGTCTAGGGTCTAGGGACACGAGGTGTCTAGGGTCCTATAAACATAAAAACGTCTGACATCTTTAAAAAAAAAAGAAAGCGTTAAACTTGTGGACGACGCGAGCATGGATCAGCACAGCTGGCGTGCCAAAGATGGAGGTGTAAATAACACCGGCATCCTAACACACCCATTCTTCCTCGTGCCAGTCCACATGCAGTGACGATCGGCTGTTCCGCCCGCTCCACTTGGCGAGTAGCGTGTCCTGGTCGTTACGGAGGACTACTTGCTCCGAGTCGGCGGAAGGAGACGCCTTCGAGGCGATGTACTCCGGCCGGGCCGCGCTGAGCGCTTGGATGGCCGAGGCCAGGAGTTTGGAGTCGCACACGGTCATCAGCTGCCGCGTCTGAGGAGGGAGGCTCAGACGTAAGCACGTGATCGGATTAATAGCGGATTAATTATCAGATTTAAAGAAAATGATACAAAACAGTTGAATGGAAAAAAAAGATCGGTTTGAGATAGCATGTGGACTTTTGGACACACATGCAATGGAGACAATTGTATGTGTTTAGACTATTGAATTTATATTCATCAAGTTTTTTGCTAAATCTAATTTTGGATTAAAACAGCATCACGTATTTCAACGTAGCGACCTCATGTGTCTAAAGGTCGTACCTTATCAGCCAGGATTGAGAGAGTTCTCTCCAGCCCGCTGGCGGAGCGCTCTTTGGCGGCCCGGGAAAGCCTCTCTGCGTAGTAGCCCACCTGGGTCTTTAGCGTGTTAATGTGGCCTATGATCTCCTTGGCCCGGACTATGTCCTGGGGTACGTACACTATGGACTGTGAACTGGACAGTGCACTGCTGAAAGGGGATGCAGGGTGTCACTCAGTGGCTGGTTGGAATGACATTTATTGTTTTAGTTACGTTACAACTAATTCTATAACAATGATGATTATGATCTGCCATTACCTGCACTATGTTATCTGAATACATTACAATCATACTGTACCTGTGGAGATCTATCTGGTTAATAACAAGGATGCCTACATATTCTGATTTCGTTCTCTTAACCAACTTAAAGAGTAAGTTTGGAATTTTTGATGTGAAGCCTCATTTTCGACTTACCCATGATGATTCTCATTGATTGAGACCTTTTTCAGCTCAGCGCACGTAGTCGCACGCTTGGGCAGACAGGTTGAGGCTTTATGTCGAAAATGAGGCTTTATGTCAAAAATTCCGAACTTACAGTACCCTTTAATCTGTTGGTGGAATATATATGGGGCAAGTTAGATATTTGGGTTGGTAACAACACTTGTACAAGGATTTCCAAGGTCAGTACAAGAATGGGGAGTGAATTAATGTAACAGGGAATGACACACAGTTGTCAAATATTAAGTGGTTATCTATTAAATAGGGTCTTTTTTAGACTGCAGGCACCAGCCAGACTGTGTTTTGGGAGATTGTAGGAGATTAAAAGTCAGACGCAGCTAACGGGCTAATTAGGGTTAGCATCATGTCACAATATTGTTCCGTGCAGAGAAAAAAAAACCTCCAAAATGCAATTATAACTGTAAAACCAGTGTCTGCGGTAGCCTGCGTGACTCTTATGCAGTGATACACTAAACACTGGCATGCACATGCCCATCCTTAACCAACAAACCTGAGCACTGGGCTAAGAGACTCAATTGGTACATGAGACTAAGAGAGTAAATGAGACAGAGCAGCTTTATCATATCCCTGCAGCACTATTTTGTTGGCATTTGTTTCCAGGACTAGGCAATAGAAGACAAATCAAATAAATCAAAGTGGTTTCAGCCATAGGAACATAATTAAAGTGGGCTCTCCACCATCTGTCCTGAAATACAATTATCAAACAAAAGAACCAACAACTTGATAACATGTCGTTATGAAATGTTCTCATCATGCTGTGTGGATAAATGTCTGGCATTCATGACACCTAAATTAGCCGTCATCTTCCATCCAATCAGAACACACGCAGGCACACACGTGGAATGTGATTGGTCGGTGAGGTTACAAAGCTTTGCGTCGGTGTGAGTATAAGACAAAAACAGTGAGGTTAAATGTAACACAGTACACCTAGAAAAAATGAAATAATAATAATAATAATAATAATAATAATAAATAAACACCAGAACAGCAGCAAACTCACCATTCCTCCTCATATAAGCTGATCAGAAAAAAAATTGTGAAAGAAATTAAGAATAATGAAAAAACAATGCAATAGTTTTTCCATAAGAGAAAATATAAAATCAACCAAGCCCAACAAAACAAACTAGGGATGAGGGTAGGTTTTTGTTTTTACATATGCGAGAAGTACAAAAGGATCTGGATGCAAAAAAATATTGGTTTAAACTAAAAAAAAAAAGTAAAACGTTGCTTTTTGGTTTTTCAATAAACACAATTAAAACAAACAAAACAATGTATTAAACATATTTAATACAGGTGCATAATGAAGTTACATCCCCCATAATGTTATGATCTTTAGTTGTTTTTGTACTTCTTGGGGATTTCTCCACCCCTCCCTGTCGTAAGATCATAGTAAACCCAGCGTCCATCTTGACTTACTGTTTCTTGGTCTCTTCAAACTTCTGAATGAGCTTCCTTAAGCCGCTGTTCTTGAAGCCCTGGCAGTGAGCGGCGGGTGCACCCATGGTGATCACATCGTACGTGTGATCTGGATGGGGGGCAGCATGTGGGGAAAAGATATTTGAGGTGAGGGAAAGTGTAAACACAAAATGTGTGTGTATGTGGTTATTTTATCCTTGACATAAACACATGTCCAAATGTGTGGATGCGTGTGCAAGCATGTCCGTTGTCCTCACCAAAGCCCAAATGGTCCTGCGCCCGCATCCTCTGGACGTGCAGGTTGGTCGACATGAACTCCAGCTTCCTGTCTGCCTTCAAATTACTTGCCTTAAAGGATGGGCCTGGAGGGATGGAGAGATAGAAAACAATCACAATTTAGCAACTGACAGTGAGTAAGACAACAGGAGGATCAAGGATAAAAACAGATGATCTTGAGAGAGAGTGAGAGGAAGGAGGAAAGAGGAGAGAGGAAGGAGAAAAGAGGAGAGGAAGGAGGAAAGAGGAGAAAGGAAGGAGAAAAGTGGAGAGAGGAAGGAGAAAGGGAGGAAGGAGAAAAGAGGAGAAAGGAAGGAGAAAAGAGGAGAGAGGATGGAGAAAAGAGGAGGAAGGAGAAAAGTGGAGAAAGGAAGGAGAAAAGAGGAGAGAGGAAGGAGAAAAGTGAAGGGAGGTGGCGGGGGAAGGCGAGAGAGACAGAAAAAAGACAGAGGAAGTGCAGATAAGAAGACCTAGACTAGAAGGCAAAACCAAAACGTTAAAGACAGAACCAACCAAGACCAAAAGAGGGAAGGGAAGACGTAGAAGTGTGTTTGGAAGACGACTGAGAATATAGTCTTTAGATAATATGAACCGAGAGGTACAAAACAACCTGTATTATGTCCCTACGGTTGGATTTGAGTCTGCTAGCAGCTAACAACCACAGTGTTTATCGGCTAGAGACCGTCATCATTTGTCAGCATTTTTCGGTTTACCCAGCTATGACTGGTACTAACCTCTGTAGTCGCTGAGGTCAGAGAGCGTTTCCTGGTACGCAAGTATTATGGTCTGGTACTGCGAGACAATCTGTCGCCTTAGGTTTTCCCAGCAAGGGGAAAGCTCCCCCAACTCCTCCAGCTCACAAACCCTGGGGGAAAGAGGATAGAATAAGCCAGAGAGAGAGAGAGAGAGAGAGAGAGACAGAGAGAGACAGAGGGAGAGAGAGAGAGACAGAGAGAGACAGAGAGAGAGGGAGAGAGAGAGACAGTGAGAGAGGGAATGATGGAAAGCACAATGAGGGAGCAAATATATTTTGTGTGTGTGTGTGTGTGTGTGTGTGTGTGTACCTGGCAGCGCTCTCCTCTAGCAGCAGTCTAACAAACTGTCTGGGTACGTTGAGAGACAGAACGCTCTCTGCCATTTGCTCCAGAACCCGAAGGTGGTTTCCATCGGTGGTGGGGAAGCGATACATGCGGGACATAGTGCCACCAAACACTATAGGGACAGAAGGCACCATTTGAATCAAGTTAAAAGCAGTTCAAAGTTCTTTATTTCTTTAGCTAGCCCAACATTCAATTAGCTTGGTCTAGTTTAGTTTTGTTTAGCAAGGCTAAATCTAAGCATCATTTCAATCAAGTTTACCCAAGTCAAGTCAGTCAAGTTAGCACTTCAGTAAGACAATTGCACTAAATTAAATCTTGAATTACTGTAACATTAGTTAAAGCATGCGCAGTAATTTAGAGCTACATCTCTGGACTGGTGATATGTAGAGAGTTGGCTATGAGCTCATTTTACTCTGTAGGTAAGCAACCTTTACACAAATACAGGGAGTCCCAGGGTGGAGTTTCCCTTTAATTTGAGGTAATTCACTTCATTTTAGCTTACAATTAGTAGTCGAAACAACCTTAACCGTCAAAAAAGCAAATAGGTAAAATTATCACAAGTAAATCAATCCATACTAAAACAGGTTAAATGTTTTATAACGAGGACAAGGTACACCAATGAAAGCCTTGACAGGCCTTTCTTAGGGTTTTCACAGAGGCTCGTAGTATAGAACACTTTTAACCTAGCTCAAAGTTAGCACGCCATTAGTCTGAATAGCTTGGTTGATTTTTGGTTCACAACTTCTCTCCGCCCTCAACTTTTCGGCCAATGAGGTTTCTGCCCTTCGATTTAATGCTGTCGATCTTATTGGTCATTGTCGTCCCTTACTTCCATCGCTCTGACCCGTTTCCCATGTGAACCTTCGTTTCAAACAACAGATGCTCCACCCCCGAACATCGTGATTGGGCGAAGGAATACAAGCTACTTAAACCAAGTCTGCCGGGTTCTACACTACAGTATGTAGCAAATTGAGTAGCGAGTTGAACATAAGTGTCTCAGAGACTAGCAAGCGAGGATAGCACGCCATGAACAGCATTCTGTTGTCATGACGACAGATTTTACCTTTCATAACGATATTACAAATGCAAGTAAAAGGGTGGCGTTTCAGACACTATTTTTGGAATGACGATCCATCCCCTGGGTAAAGAGATCCCTGCTTCTCAAAGCCCTCTATAATATCCAGTGACAACAACATGCCAATCGATATCCTACTGGATAACAAAGGATACGTTTCCTGAACTACGCGCAAAAGTAAGTTCAGACAGAAGAGAGGGTGATGGAGTGGGAGGGGATGACGAGGAGGAAAGAGAGGAAGAACGAGTGGGTGCTAAACTAAATAACGAATGTGTAGATGGACGGATTAATGGACAAGTGGGAAAAGGCTTAATTCAATCATGCTTACCATGATCTGATTTGGATATTGAGAAAATGGTGTCTGTTCATATAGTAATAGTAATAATAATAATAATAATAATTGTAGTTCTGTCAAGATAATAATTTTATATTATCAAGCAATAATAATCAAGTCAAATCAAAATCAAATAATATTTATCTCAATCTCAATTCTGAGTATAGTAAATAATAATATATAATAAATTAATTTAAGGCTTAAGTGGGACAATGGTGGAATATTGCAGTTCATGTTCACATAGCCAATGAACAAGTTAACATAATTCTCACTCTCTGTGCCATGCTCACATGTAAGCATGCATGCATGTATGTACTGTACACGTGCACATGTGTGTGTTGTACCATCACTGTACCTGAGCGTAGCAGCGTGTCTTTGCATAGCGACGCGTACTTGGTTCTGACTCCCATCGATTCCGCCAGGCTCTCGTCAACTGCCAACACCGTCTTTAGGGGAAAGCCGTTCGCACAGGTAAGCATACATACACTCTTCTCCCTTGTGTTCATGGGTACACAGCATTTGGTTCAAACACCCCGCGTTGTGATTCCCAA
>OMPB01119912.1:0-11577 GCA_900312615.1 Stylephorus chordatus | reverse complement strand
GACTTGAGTGCAGCCTTCGATACAGTGAGCCACAACATCCTGTTCACCAGACTTGAAGACCTTGGTATCGAAGGCACTGTACTCAGCTGGATCCGGTCCTACCTCTCCAACAGAACACATTTCATCTCCCTCAACACTCACTCCTCTGTCTCTTCCATAGTCGCTCAAGGCGTTCCCCAAGGTTCTGTACTCGGTCCACTCCTCTTCACTATCTATATCCTCCCCCTCGTGAGATTCTCCGTCATTTCAACCTGGACTTACACTGTTATGCTGATGATACCAAAAACATGCAGGTTAGGTTAATTGGTGACTCGTCTAAATTGTCCATAGGTGTGAATGTGTGTATGAATGTGGGCAGGACTCCCTGGAAGAAGAGATCACGTATCTCAATGGGACATTTCCTGGATAAATAAAGGATAAATAAATAAATAAAATAAAATACCCAGATATACCTCACCACCAAATGCCCTCACAACCCACCCCTCTCCCACATCAACTCTTGTCTGTCTGTACTACAAGCCTAGATGCAACATCATTTTCTCAAACTCAACAGCAACAAAACAGAACTCCTCCTCATCAGCTCCAAGTCCACCCTCAGCCGAACCAATAAACCCACACACCCACTATCAATGGCATCACTGTCTCCCCGTCCCCCCAGGCACGCAACCTTGGCGTGATCCTGGACCCCACCCTCTCCCTTGAGCCTCACATCCGCCAAATTGTTAAGTCTTCCTTCTTCCACCTCCGCAACATTGCAAAGATCTGGCCCTCTCTCACGCTCCTCTGCTGAAACACTCATTCATGCCTTCATTTCCTCCCATCTTGACTACTGCAATTCACTCCTCCACGGCATCAACGCCACCCTCATCAACAAACTTCAACTGGTTCAGAATGCAGCTGCCTGACTTCTCACACACACCAAATCCTGGCACCACATCACCCCAGTTCTAAAATACCTCCATTGGCTCCCTGTCTCCTTCCGGATTCAGTACAAAATTCTCACCATCACCTACAAAGCCCTTCACCACCTTGCCCATTCATATCTCTCTGACCTCCTCTCCCCCTACCAACCCTCCCGGTCCCTAAGATCCACCTCAGCTGGTCTCCTCTCCACCCCCAAATCCAACCTGCGCAGCTTTGGGGACAGAGCCTTCTCCAGGGCAGCTCCCAGGCTTTGGAACTCCCTCCCCCCAGACATCAGAAACTCAGACTCCCTTCCAATCTTTCTATCCCACCTCAAAACTCATCTCTACTCCACTGCCTTTCCTTAGACCCTCTTTCCTCTATCCTTGTGTGTCTGTATTATGTCTGTGTTTTGTCTCACTAACCTCGCCCCCCTTAGTGTTGTTTAGTGTTCAATATTTTGTAAAGCGTCTTTGAGTTCGTGAAAAGCGCTATAGAAGTCCTATGTTTATTATTATATTATTATGGCAGCCGGATTAAAATGACCCGTTGTGTATTTCTCTGCAGTGTGTGGCACCACTCGTGGTCGCCACCAACATGACACGCAACTTGCCAATCACCCGTTTTGTGAAGCACCCATCGGACTTTGCCCGCGAGGCTCTGAACACGGTGGGCCACTCCAGCTACACGCTCGGCTGCCTCTCCCACGCACTTCAAGTCAGTGGCTTGAGATCAAATGTTCTTTATTTCACATCCGTGTATGCAATGACACCATAATATCACTAATAACTGACAATAACAACTATTTTCACTATGTATCCCCCTACAGAACATTGCATTAACGATACTATTGCCAGACTGGTTTCGTTACTCAACGTTCCTCATCAGGAAACTGGATCAACTACCAAAGTTAAATTATTACACAGGAAAGAATGAATAATGGCACACAGGTGATGCGCAGGTGAAATGAAAGACTCGATTTAAACTTTTAAATTTCCCTTCTTGCTTGTTTTGAAAATTTGACCCCTCCATTTTCCTGTTCTGATGTAACACACACTTTGTTACTTGTATTTAATGTTGTTATAATCTTATATTGGAAGTTATCCACAATCTTCATAGGACTTACAGTTTTGTCAACTGTTACATTTGAAAAGCTAACCGTGTTCATTTTAAATCCAAACACAAAAGTACTTATTTGTGTTGCCATTATACATTGATGAAGTTCCCTTTGAACAGATTGTTATATAACGTTTTTATGTTGCTAATGGTATTAATGAAGCTAAAATGAGATTCTTAGTTCGGTGTTATATTACAAGCATTTGATATTTGAACACTTTTCTATTATACTATTATGTAACAATTCAATTGTCATAATACATAGTTACTTGAATGAAAACCATTTTTGCAATGATTTTAATCAACATGTTTCTATCAAAACACATTTCAAAGCAACCACACAAATACCAAGTGTAAGATTTGTGGCACTAACAGGGATTTCACTTGTTAACGGTTGTTAGCATTGCAAAGGCCACATCAGAGATAAATACATTTTTGCTCAAAAATTACAAGTAAACGTTCCCGTTAGCAATACAAAAACAAACCTGATTTTGGACAAAAGTCCTCTTTTACGGTAAATCCCACATTTCTGTAGAACAACCATGACAATTTGAATTATGTTTATTACACATTACCTTAAAAATATGGTCTCCCTTTATGATATCATATTACTTAGTGTACCTTTAATACAGTCAAAACGTTTTGGTTTTTTTCTATATTCCTCTGGTCCTTTCTTGACTGGGTCTGTCTTTGTTTCACTCGACTATTTCAGTTCCCTTTTTCCCCTACATATTTTCTTTTTCCTATTCTCAACCCAGGTGACATGAAGTTGTAGTAAAAGTAGCTTCTTTTCCTTGTGAGCTTCAAGTATAGACGTTAACACAGGCTACTAAGCAGCTTCTTTTGTTATGCTCTTCTTGCAACAGATGTGCTTTAATAGCATACAGTAGTTATTTTTGATAGCAACTTTACCTCCAAAGAATTTTGACAGTCTGAGGCATTTACAGTAACCAGTTTATAGCGGCAGAAGAGGTCTCATGCTGTCAATCGCTTGCATACATTACTTGATGAATTCAGGTACAGATGTGTGCATAGCTAATTTACTCCCATGATGTGAATTGCCCATCTACCACAGGAATTCACAATGACACCCTAAGCAGTGACCAGAACAGACGGCTTTGGGTATTGCTGAACCTAGCATGTATGTAACATATTTGGTTTTATTATAAGTAGGGTGAGTCTATCTAAAGTGCTACTGTAGCAGCCACAGGACATCACATCAACCTCTAGTGATAAAAAAATATATATATATACTGTGTGTGTGTGTGTGTATATATATATATATATACACTGGGGAGAGAGATTATTTTTGCAATTTAATTCTGCCATTTTAGTTTATATTGGGTCCAATCTTGATTTGTAAATTGGACTTGAAGTGACAGTCAAGCTAAAGCTAATTGCTTACGTCTAGCATTACTAATTAAACTGTAGTACTTCCATATTTTGTGCCAACATCACCAAGCCAGCTCTAGTAGAAAGAACCACAAATGTTTTACATGTTGTGGTATTTCTCATACTAAAGTAGTATTTCTCATACTAAAGTAAAATGAGAATGAATAGAAAGTCAATATTTCAGTGCCGAATAGAAGTTTTCCTTGCATTCATTTTAACCTTTAAGTAATTGGCCACACAAGGCCAATTAATTGCTGTATCACACCATACAACACAACATAAAACAATATTGGTCTACAGCACATCAGCTTAGAAGTCAGTGCACGTGACTGGGGTGACACCATGAATCAAGAGTGTCGGCCCTAAACCATTGGTCACTGCCTCCAGTTGGGCCAAGTACTGCTGAGATTGGCTGTAATGGGCAGGTGGGCGGGGCAAATAGAGGAAGCGAACAGCAGCTTGGGAGCTGTGCTCCATCAGCAAGCAGTTCACTGCAGACAGGAACTCCCCGGACAGACCCTGAGTGGGTGCTGCCGCCTCCGCCTCCCTCAGGTCGCCACCGGACCTGTAGCTCTGCACGGCAGAGTCCCACGACACAATCTTGATCGCCGCCCTGATCCTCAGCTTCCTCAGCAGCTCGCGGAAGGTTTCCTCGTTCACCACCCATCCCTGCTCGCCGGATTCTGTCTCCACGTTCAGGAAGATGCGCATTCTCGCGCGGCGCCACCTGCTGGACATATTCAGCACACACGCCATCTGGAGCAGGAAGAGGCTGCACACGTCCACCTGATCACAGCTACTGGGCTGTAGCAGGTTGAGCGGCCACACGTCGATGGTGCGCTCCGCCCCGTCCACCTTGCTGTCCTTGCCCTCTCCCTCCAACTGAAAGAAGTAGCGTCCGAGGCACACGTTCTTGTCCATCTTGATGGCGTCGGAGATTATTCCGACGTACTCCTCCGGCGAGAGCCAACGGGGGCTCTCCACGTGTCGCACCGGGGGGAAATGGGCCTGCAGTGAGGGCAGGTCCACGCCGAAGTTGTAGTTGTCCTCATTGTCCTTCACCACCGATGACTGACAGAAGGCAGAGTCTTGCAGGAAGTAGTCATCGGGAGTGCAGCTGTCGTAGAAGCCCAACACCAGGCTGTTGGGCTTCATCCCGCCTTTAAAGAGAACAGAAAAAGGAGATCAGTTATAACTACAACATACAAGGCAATACAACTACAACCTCAAGCGCTATTCGCATACACACATCTTTTCATGCACATTTTGTTTCATGGAATAAAAGACTTGGTTGTCATTGAATTAATGGCTGATGACTATTTGATAGGTTAGAATGGCAGACTGTAAAACAGACTTTTTTAAGGATTAAAAAAACAACCGTATTTACATAATTGATATTTCTAGTTGTCTCATGTCATGGAAGTTTCATAGCAACACAATGGCAACTTAAATGGGGAGATGTATTTGAACCATGGTGGCTGGATGGATAGATGGGGCCTTTCATTAGCTTACCCAGGCCTGTGATACGCAGCAGATGTTGTGTTCCCTGTCTGACTGATGGAGACAGAGTCAAGTCCACAAAGGCCTTCACCCCTAGCTTATCAACTAGGCTCAACCAGAAGTTATACTGCTGTTGGACCGGATCGGACGGGAAGGCGTCTGAAGAAGGAAATGTTAACAATAACATATGGCAATACAGTATATGGGCAATGGTCTATTTACTGTCAATTTCAGTACAATACAGTGGATGGAAATTTTAATTTGCGTTTCACATTCACACATACACTCACAACTCAAATGAACCCTATTGGACAAGCAAAGGCAGCCGTGCGCTTCGGTGTGTGTGATATTTCACTATTCCACCCCAGGTCACCGTTATTCTGCTAAGCTCCAAGTATCAAAGTATGTAAAGTAGAGAATTCCTAATTGAATTCGGGGGAAAATGTCTCTTTAATGTTTATATTCAAGAAAGAAATGGTCAAAGAGTAGGGTTACCAGACTTACTACTTGCGTGACTCTGCCATCAAAAAGGTAAAAGGCCAACCACCATAGAACGATGTGAAACAAATAAAATGTTGCTTATTTTATCAATAAGCAACTTATTAATAAAAATGTTTACAACAATAATATTGTGTTTTTGTCTCCTTTTTATGGGTATATCAAATCAATTGGTTTGTAGGGATCACGTTTAAACATATCAAGGAACATGAAGGCATAGCTAGACCCCCAATAACCTGGGTCTAGTTTATCCAGAGCACATATTGTTTAGAAAAGTCTTTGTACTCTGTGATGTACTGTAAGATGCACTCAGTTTTCCAACAGAATCTTACATGGCAGAGTACCAAGATTAACCTATGGTTTAACCTCTAAAAGACTGCAAACTCATAACATTTACATTTAGGGCATTTAGCACACTTTTGTCCAAAGCGACTTACAAGAAGTACATTTGTCAGAAATGAGCAACAACAATATCTCCGTTTGATGTAGCAGTATTTCAATAGAGCTAGTCTCAAACGATACTAACAGACAAGCTGGTGAGCACTTGTCGATGCAAGGTAGCCTTTGCATCCATTTTTATACAAAGAATTATACTGTACATTTCATAAAAACTAGTCTGATGTCTAGTTACTCTTCAAAGTTACTCTTTACATTTATGTGGGTAGGAATCCTCAAGCAATTTCAAGAGTAATCAAAAGGAAAGGCCAAATACATTTGATGATGTCTAACAAAGACAAGCAGATGTGAAGGAATTCAATAAAAGGTATTAAAGGTGCTGTATCTGGCCGGCTGAGTTAGAAAAAAATATATATATTTTTTTTTGAATCTAAGCAATTTTTTTGGCAAAATGGAACTTATCACTATAGTAATGTATGATTCCAGTGAATAATTTCCAGTGAGAAACATGCTGTCTTCACTTAGAGACTATTTTTTACAGGGGAGTACAGAGGACTGATAGAGAGCTTCGTCACATGGTGCAACGACAATCACCTGAAGCTCAATATCAGCTAAACCAATGAGCTTGTGGTGGACTACCAGAGGAACAGGAGGCCCCCTGTCCTGGTTGTCATCCAGGGAGGGGAAGTGAAGAGTGTGGACTCATACACGTGCTTTAGGGTCCAAATCAATAAAAAACTGGACTGGACTCTGAAGGGACAGAGCAGACTGTTCTTCCTGAGGAGACTCAGATCAAGGTGGGCACCCAAGATTAGTGTCAACAATTCAGTATCCGACCAAATGTGAAATATGGTCACAATCTCCCCTTCTGTTTCTGAGTTGAATATGGTGTTAATGACCAGAAAAGTGTTTTTGCAGAACATTATGATGTCACAGTGAAGCTGATGTTTGACATTTGAGATAAAATGACATCACTTCAATCATTTTATCCTATTAGACATCCGTGTCAAATGTTGTCAAAATTAGTGTATGCATTCTTGAATTATGGGCAAAATGTCTTTTGTAAGGTCACAGTGACCTTTGACCACTAAATTGTAATCAATTCATCCTTGAGTCCAAGGGGACGTTTTTTCCAAATTTGAAGAAATTCCCTCAAGGCGTTCCTGAGATATTGCGTTTACAAGAATGAGACAGACGTACAAACGTATGGACAACCTGGAAAATAATGCCTCTGACCATGGCTGTTGCCAACGCAGGGACATCATTTTTTTTTTTTTACAGTAGCTAGGAAGAGGAGGGTAGCTTCACAAGTGGATGTGTGCTTACAATGACAAAATGCTTTGAAGATAAGTAACATAAGTGAATAGTGCAGGCCGGGCCAGGCAAGATAAAGGCTATAGAAAACCCAAACACCCTCGGAACATTACCCAGATCTCCAAGCTGCACGTGGCCCAGCACAAACAGCCCCCCCTTCTTCAACTGGTTCACAAAGAGGATTAACTGTGATGAGGAGCGGGGGTTGGCCACCATCAACAACACCTGAGGCCTCCAGAACTTCACATGGTCTTTCCTCACATCCAGCATCAACAGATACTTGCGCACCTGGAAAGCAGCAAGTGGACACGTCACGATTAAGATTAAGGTAGGGAAGACGTTGGACGTCAGATGTGCGTGTGTGTGTGTCTCCAGGTACCTGATGGAAGATGAGGGCTTGGCTGATGTAACCCCAGCTACTAGTGGGGGATCTGTAGTGGAGGAAGAGCAGCAGCAGTAACAAGACGATGATACTAGCTGACGAGTAGACTGGGTTGATGGTGAACATCATCATGAGACAGCTCACTATTCCCAACAGACAGGTGTGCCAGGAGAAGAGTTGGAAAGTAGGCCTGTTAAACAAAAACAAAAATAAAATAAAACACAACAAGAACAAAGTGAGGAGTCTCAAAAGGCAGCTGAACATGAATCAAGTGGTCAGGTATGCAAGTATGTAAAGCCGCTGGATCAAATGTTACCGGAAATTTGGTGCTGAAGCCCATTCTAAAGCCAAACAGGCCAGATCAACGGCGGCGTAGGCGAGCAAGTAGAAAACCGTGACCAAGCCGGCCACTGCGTTTAGCTGTCCGGCAAACACCACACACTAACACCAGGAGAAGAAGAAACATCAAGGTTCGGGTCGCACGCCTAAAATGAATGCTGGCAAACGCTCAATTGATGACTGCTCCGCACCTGTGCTAAGGCCCATGTGTACAGAACTGCCACCCATGGGTTGCCCGAGTTTGATTTGACGGCAGCTGGAGCCAATGGCAAACCTGTGAGTGGAAGGAGCATCATTCGGGTTGTTATCAAACAAAAGGGAACGATGGAAGGTTTGTTCCCCCGATTATGTTAAATAAAGTTTTGTTACCAAATAGTTGATCCCCTGCAAGAGCATGAAGTATGCGAGACGCCCCGATCATTGAGCTCATGGCCGCGGAAAGAGAGGCGCAGTATATTCCTATGGTGACAAATGGCGGCCAAAGATTTATCCGCTGGAGGAAGCCATAATCCTGAATCAAAAGGGTCCTTTGGCAATAAAAGACAAAAAAAAACAACAAGTATTTTAATGTTGCATCTTCAATCATATAACATAATTTGAGGATTCATAGTAATATTAATATGAATACAGGCCCTCTCAGACCTTTCACAGGTGGCGCTGACCAGGAGGAAGAGGAGCACATAGACTGAGAAGGTGTAAACGACAGCCATGATGGTGCCTTTAGGAATGGAGATGCTAGGAGTCTTCAGCTCCCCTTCAGAAAGAAATGAAAAGTATACATCAACATTTTTATGTGACATTGTTTTTTTTTAATCTATGGGGTTTTTAATGGATGCCTAAAGACATGAGAATGAAATGAGACAACATTTGTGTATACAAGTATATAAGAACTAGAGATGCACCAATTGCAATTTTCTTGGCCGATTCCGATCCCCCCCACCCTTAAGAAAGATTTTCTTTCTTTCTTACTTTCTTCTTCTTTCTTTCTAACTATAATTTTCAGCAAACACAAATATTTTTTGTAACTTTTCTTTAATGGAAAATTGATATTCAATTGCATGTTCATATAAAACTACAGTAACTATTTAAATAAAAATTTCTCCATAACAAAATAAAAAATGCACCTTCTCTCACAAATCTCAAAATAAAAGTGCTCCAGGTTACTGGACAGAGCTTTTTTGTACAAATAAATCCAACTGAAAATGAATTGCAATATATCCCACTTTATCTAACATGTTTTACTTTCCAAAAACAAAACAGGTGCAACATATCTGTAATGGAGATCTAAAGAGTCACACTGCCATCTTGTGGTGAAAAAAAATCACTTTGATTTGACTGAAATAGAGGGTGGTCTATATGGCACTTGCCTTTAAAAATGTACCAGTGTTACGTCCCCCGACGCCGTTTCCTGCTTTGTTTTATCTTCCCATCTGTCTCCTTCTCTATCTAATCTATCACAGTTGTCTGTTAACGATTCACCAGTCATCATTCACGTACCTGCTCCGGACCAATGCTATACTCTGTATAGTATTTTTGTTCTCGCATTATTTTTAGTGTTTTGTTTGAGTCACTATACGCGGTATAGTGTTTTTTGTTTATGCACAGGGACAAAGGGTACTAGGGTAGATACTCATGGGTACACACTCCACCACGTAGTTGTTGCTTGTTATAAACATTAGTTTAGGAACCTGTGCCACCCCATGTATTTATATTAGTTAGATTTTGGTTAGGCAGTTTAGCTCTTTTTGATAGTTTGTTTCTTTGGCACCATTCATGGTCCCTTTGTTCCCTTGTGGCGATATTTTTGTGGTTTGTAAATAAATAATTGTGCACTTTAGTTCTGCTTTCTATTATTCTAGTAGAACTATGCACCCACGCTCAGTTGTTGTTGTGTTGTGTTAGGCCCTTTTAGTTTTCCCCTAGCCAAGGGGAACCAGATTACAAGACATAGATCTTTTTTTTTTTTAAATCTTTTTTTTTTTTTTTTACACATCTCAAAATAATTCCTTACTGATGAAAGATAGCAGCAGGTGATGTTTTTTTTAAGTGAATGATTAAGATTTAGTTGTTCCAAATGTTTTCAAGGTTGTTCCTCCATGGCTTATTTTGGACTACAGGTATTACAAATTGCAAGCTTTGTGTCTTCTTCACTCATGCTGAAGAACTTCCACACCAACATGTGCGTGTGTGGCTGTACTGTCTGTGTGGCAGCTGCTGCTGTGTGCGCGACGTGCATGTTGTGTGTTGTGTGTGTGTGGGGCTGTACTGTCTGTGCTGCTGTGTGCGCGACGTGAACCATTGTGTGTAAATTTGACACAAAAGAAAAATCGGATATATCACGGCCGATCAGCTGAAAATCGTCCGCTTCCGATCGGTGGCCGAACAATCGGTGCATCTCTAGCATTAACACAACAATCTTTAACCTGACATGTTGGCTCCAGCCATGATGCCAGTGCAACTGGTGAACATGACGGCAAACACGGAGGCAAATGACATGACCGAGTTTGTGCTGTAGTCCAGCGCGTAACCAGCTGAAAGAGAAGAAACAAAATGAGGAAGGGCATACATTACACACATTTCTACATTTACAACTGGCTTTACGATACCCAGCTTTACGTTGCAAATGTACTTTCACATCCTCACAAGCCCCCCGTTCCCTAGCACTCACAGCCTAGGTTGTTTCTAAGCGTGGCGGCACTGAAGCCTGTGTAGCTGACATTGTAACGGAGGGTCTGGTTGGCGGGTCCCTGGTGGGTGATGACAAAGTCCTGGGCCTTGACTGCCAAGGGACTGATGAAAATGGAGAGCAAGGTAATGTTAACCACCAGCAGGATGATGAAGGCAGTGTGGGCGTAGATGTGAGCCCCCACCAGACACACCAGCAGACACAGCAGCAGCACCACGGACGAGTACAACACTGTGTACCAGTAACCCTGCGGGAGGACCCGTATCCCGGATACAGAAGACTCTGAAAAATACGATGATCCGGGAGGGGGAGGGGAAGGGAGGGAGACAAAACAAGAAAAACACAAAAAACAAAGGAAAAATTGGTGGAGAAATACAAATAAATAGCATTCCATCTATCATCAGCGTAAAAAGTGAATTCTGTTTATGCACTTAAAGTGTAAGTTCGGAATTTTTGATGTTAAGCCTCATTTTCGACTTACCCGTGATGATTCTGATAGTTTGAGACATTTTTCAGCTCCGTGCACCCAGTCGCGCGTGGACGAGTGGGTTTAGCCTAATGCTAGCGCAAAACTCTAGTAGCGGATAGCATCCACTACCAAACTCAATTTAAACACTCCACAGTGCACCCAAAGTTAATAAAATATTACGACAGTCAATGGGTGTGAATTTGAGTGTTTACAGCGTCATTTTAGAAGTAAAATTAACCCTATATTATTTAACTTTGTGTGGACCTATTTTATCTGTGTCGCAATCTGTGTGGAGCGACACATACAAAGCTAGTTGCGATGAGTTCCCCACAACACCAGAGCGTTAGACGCAATCACAACAGATTCAATGGCAACGTTTGAAGGGTATATATCTGACTTTGAAGAAGATAATGACTTTCATTTTTGTGGCGAACCTTACATGTATGAACCACAATATACAGACGAAGAGCTAAACGAAATGGATGCTCTGAAGGAAAAAAATGCACCTGTATTAGAGACGGATCACTGTTGCTGCTGCTGCCGCGAATCTGGACAGGACAACGGGAGATTGGAAGAACTGGA
>OMPB01119898.1:0-19048 GCA_900312615.1 Stylephorus chordatus | reverse complement strand
ACTAGAACTTCTATGTCTGTTCTCTTCCTTCGCCTGTCCGTCAAACCCCTGCCGGAGTTCACCGTTACCTCAAAGGGATTTCTCCACCAGGGGCTTAGATGAGCCAAACCAGTCAAGGGGAGGTTAATCACACTCAACCAGGTGTTACGAGGAGACAACGTGAGTGGCAGCACCTGGCGAGAGGGAGAGGGAGAGAGGGAGAGGGAGAGAGAGAGAGGGAGAGAGAGACAGAGAGATTGAGATTGTAACATCTTACATATCTTGGTGTACATATGGACGAGGGCCTAAACTGGAAAGAGAACAGCGATGCTGTGGTTAAGAAGGCTCCGTCCAGGCTGTACGTCCTGTGGTGTGGGCAGGAGTTTATGGAACATGTTCTACCAAAGCATCGCGGCCAGTGTCTTGTTCTAAGCTGTTGTAACCTGGGGCAACAGCATCACTGCCGATGACAAGAACAGGATAAACGAGCCAGATCCAGAGTTGGCTGTCCTCTAGATACTCTGGAGAACGTTATGGAAGTCAGAAGCAGGAGAACTAGAACATGAGGACCATCCTCTGAATGGTGTGTTCAATAGTTTGCGGAGCTCATTGAGTGGCCGGTTGTTAATGCCAAAGTGTTCTACCGAGCGTTTTAGCAGCCTTTAGGTTGTCCTTACGCTAACAAGTATTTAGCATGCACATATGTATTTTAGGGATTTTTATTGTATGTATTTGTTTTAACTTGGGAATATACATGTTTGTTGTTTGTGTATATCTGTATGTTGTGTTTTTTATATTTTTTTATATCTTGTGTGAGGTTGTCCATATTAATTTCCTCCTCGGGGGTCAATAAAGTATAATTAAATTGAGAGAGAGAGAGAGAGAGAGAGAGAGAGAGAGAGAGAGAGAGAGAGAGAGAGAGAGAGAGAGAGAGAGAGAGCGAGAGAGAGGAGAGGGAGCAAGAGAAAATACACAAACAGATAAACATTATTGGGATTGATAATGTTTGATAAAGGACAGTTCTTAACATAATACTTCTCATTTTCTCATTAGTACATTCACACATCCCCAATCCAACCCTTAATGCTGAGTGCCAAGCAGGGAGGCATTGGGTACCATTTTTTAAGTCTTTGGTATGACTCGGTCGGGGATCGAACCCCCAACGTCATAATCTCAGGGCGGACACTCTAACCCGGGTGGGAACAGTAGAATGTTAGAGTCGTAGGGCTTATTCACGCTGTGGAGGGGTGCGGTAGAGCGTCCGTCGCATAGGGGGGCGTGGCTCCCGGGACTCGTTACTCAGGCAGGTAATTGACAAGTCCACCTGTTGATACTGCATACCATTTATATTTGACAGTGATCGGTGGCCCCTGGGGAAAAGAGTTCACTTGCAACTTTTTTTTTTTTAATTCGCCACGGTGAGTCCTGTGGGCCTGACACCTGAGAGGAATGGTGGTGTTGATAGTGCTGTAAGACACCTGAGAGGAATGGTGGTGTTGATAGTGCTGTAAGACACCTGGGAGGAATGGTGGTGTTGATAGTGCTGTATGACACCTGAGAGGAATGGTGGTGTTGACAGCAGTGGTCGCTAGCTTACTTGTAGACAGTGGTGTGCGGTCAGGGCCATCAGGACTTCTCTGCTGGCCTTGTCAAAATAAAAACCATGTGTCTACATTCAATAACTTGTTCAGTATATCCAGAAAACTAATATGGTTATTGTCTGGGGGGGCTGAGCAGGGATTTCCTATATTGGAAATGTCACCTACTGTAAGTGCATCACAGCTCGTTGGACCAGCACTGGTGGTATTGCTGCCTTTCCTTGAAGCTGCAAACGGATTACTACTTTGAGTGACTGTATCATCAGCCAATCAAATTTTGATGTGTAAAGACAGAACGCCCCACGGGCCCTGCAATGTATCGGCGCTAGCCCCAGGTGTCGTCAGTGACAGGGGCGTTTTGTGACGTCATACATACGGCCGCCGGCTACTGCTGATCCTGTTTACTTTGTGTGCCTTTTTCCAGGTGACCGTTTGGAGACAAGAAAGAAATGATTACTAGAGGAAGACGTACACCAAAGCTGCATGACCTCACCAAGACGGGTGAGGCTATACTTTATTGGATTTGTTGAAGTTGCGCAAGTGACTGGTGAACGCTGTTACTCACCGCCACTAGCCTGAAATTCAACCCAGTATAAAGCATTTTCATACTCACAGTCATGAAAATGAATCTATTGAATTCGTACTCTGTAGCACGATCAGATTTATAGTCGAACAAATTCATTTTCTTATAAAATGCCGGTTAACATGCAGTAAGCCACCAGTGAACCAAGTTTGTTACTAGTTTGGGGCCCCACCTAGTGGTTGGTTGGAATACATCCCCATTTCCAATTTTCTTTTTTGTATTATAGTTATTGTTGTTATATTTTTACCATTTTTTTTTGTTCATATGGTGTTTTGAGGGTATTGGGGTTTTCAAGTTGTCACACTCAGGGCTCTATATTGGTGCCGGCGCAAGGCGCTAACGCAGGGCGCAAGGCGCTAATTGGTATTTTCGTGCAGCACAAAGTGAATATTTCTCGCCAGCGCCGACTTTGGTATTTTCGTGCGGTTGCAAAACACGCTTGCGCTACTGTGGGTTGGCCAGCGCAATAGGGGTGTGTCAATGAAAACAGACGGGCGCAGTGCTATTTTGGTGTATATTTAGGTCAAATAATGCGCTTGCATTCATGCCGATGCAGACCACCTATTATCGCAAACGCAAGGCGCAATGTGTATTTTGGTGACTTTATTGATGCGCAGCGCACATAATATGAACACAGGGTTATCTGGAATCATAATAATGTTTTGTGGATATTGGGAATTACCCCCCGAGTTGAGGCAAATCGTCCAAACCATGAGTAATTTGCAAGCTGTAATCAATTTAAAAAAATAATAGTAATAATTAACCACAGCTTGTGCTTATTCAATGCACGAAATTACGAATACAAGACTGAAGGCATCCATCCCTACTGTTCAGTAAGATACACCTGTTAGATGTTTGTGTACTGTGCACGTTGTTTTTCTTATGTAAATGGTTTTGTTCTTTCCATTTGCACTCCAGAAAATAATATATATATAACATAATATAGGACAGCAAGTAGCCTACGGCATTATGCGTTATCATGTACCTTACGTCGACCTGTCCGAACAGGATCGCTGTTGGCGATCGGATCTGCCGGCTCGTGGCTCATAGAGGCAAATCCACCCGGTCCCTGTGCGTTCCCAAAGTGACAGCAGCCCTCACATTCATCGCCACCGACTCCTTCCAACCGACCTTCAGCCAGCGGATACACACATTCGTGTTGTTTTATTGATATAACTTTTTAAAATGAATTATTATTATTATTATTTATGTCTGCAAATGGGGGCGTAAGGCATTTCATCATTTCTGATTGACGTTTCATTTTATTTTTGAAAATCATAATAGATTGTGACAATTAAAAATCTATTAAATAAATTAAAACATTAAAAGTGAAGAGAGTAAATCACTCTCTTCTTTTGAAAAACGCTCTTGGTGCTGCCGTTCTAAATCTTCCATGTCAGGAAATGAGGAAATAGTCTATTTGCTGTTGCGCTGGGCGCACACTGGCATTTAAAGGGATGGAAACAGGTGTTCTGATTGGCCATAATGAAACCAAACCCACCATTTAATCCAACCTCTTTTACAACTGTGCTGGCTTGCGCTGTCGTTTCTTAAGTCACGAAAATACCAACATTGCGCTGGCCACGACCCAATGCGCCCTGCGTTAGCGCCGCTTGTGCCCTGCTTGTGTTAGCGCAATGTCCCAAGGGGAAAGATGACAGCCAAGGAAAAAAGGAGAACTCACAAATTGTATTTTGGCAAGAAACACCTAACATCCGCTTAACATGAAAAGCTTGAAAATGGGATTCAGGAATACAGTACATAATAAGGAGTAATATTATTACTCCTCTTACGAAAGGGGCCGGAAACGCAGGGTTGCAATTTTGATTTCAAACTCAGCTAATTTTGAATTCATTTCAGAGATTAAGGATAAGGAGGGCAGGTTTATAACTGTCAAGGGTAAACTGGATCACAAAGAGTGACTTTACTCAATATATGCCCCTCCTGGGAGCAATAAGGTGTTTTTCGAAAATATATTTGACCTCATTACGTGTGAGTGATCTTCAATCCCAAGTTAGATACAACTAATCAAACGACGAAAAGAACTCGCTTAGAAATCTGGGTAACAAAAAGATCACAGGACTTAGGGTTGAGAGATATATGGTGGGATTTTCATACACAAGATTATTTTTACATATAACTCTAACCCTCTGGCGTTACACAGATGTTTATTAAAGCGTACAACTTAAGAGCCCACCAGACGGATCATTGGAGACCTGTTTCTAAGACTACTATTAATGAAGAACAAATCTACAGACTATATGAAGCAAAAATGGGAAAGAGAACTGGACATTTGATATCTCTCCAAAGGAATGGTCTCTCATCATCCACACACAGACAACCATTACAAAGAACTGTGTGAGGTTTTTCATAACCCCAAAAATCAAATCAAAACAAACTGGACTTCAGACCCAATGTTGGAGACAATGTGGGGACTTAATGGCAGGTCATACTCACATCTTTTGGTCTTGTCCCGTCCTGCAACCTTTTTGGGCTGATGTCCAAGCTGCCACTAGAAGTATTTTAGGATTTAATATTGTGTTCACTTGTCTCTATTTCTATTTAGGAAATATACCCACGGATCTGGATGTCAGAGACAAATATTTATTGAAAATCCTCATGGTTGCAAGCAAGAAGGCAATTACTAGATGCTGGCTTCTACCCTGAACCAATGAATAGCTATTATTAACAGCATATTCTGTATGGAACATATGACATTTAGTTTAGAAAGATAGGGGAGAAGAGTACTAAATGGGATAGATACGTGTCTAACAGAGAGTCTGACAACTGAATGTGGTGACTGCAATTGTGAAACACAGGAACTTAGTGTAAATGAAAGTGTTCCGTTCTGTGTCTAACAGCACTTATGTACCAACCAATGCCACTATGACCACATGTTTGTTGTGTTATAAAACGAAGAGGAAAGAAGAGGAAAGTGAGAGGATGCCTGAGGAGTGGAGGAGAAGTGTACTGGTACCGTTTCAAGAATGGTGATGTGCAGAACTGTAGTAACTACAGAGCTATTGCAGTTATGGGAAAGAGTAGTGGAAGCTAGGTTAAGAGGAGAGGTGATGATTAGTGAGCAGCAGTATGGTTTCATGCTAGGAAAGGGCACCACAGATGCTGTGTTTGCTTTGAGAATGTCGATGGGGAAGTATAGAGGTCAGAAGGAGTTGCATCGTGTCTCTGGATCTAGAGAAAGCATATGACAGGGTACCGAGAGAGGAGGTGTGGTATTGTATGAGGAAGTCGGGAGTGGCAGAGAAGTATGTAAGAGTGGTGTATGATATGTATGAGGGCAGTGTGACAGCAGTGAGGTGTGCGGTTGGAGTGACGGATGGGTTCAAGGTGGAGGTGGGATTACATCAAGGATCAGCTCTGAGCCCTTTCTTGTTCGCAATGGTGACGGACAGGTTGACGGACAAGATCAGGCAGGAGTCTCCGTGGACTATGATGTTCGCGGATGACATTGTGATCTGTAGTGAGAGTAGGGATCAGGTTGAGGAGAGTCTGGAGAGGTGGAGGTATGCACTGGAGAGAAGAAGAATGAAAGTCAGTAGGAGCAAGATGGAATACATGAACGTGAATGGGAGGGAGGACAGCGGAATGGTGAGGATGCAAGTACTGTAGAGGTGGCGAAGGTGGATGAGTTTAAATACTTGGGGTCAATTGTCCAAAAGTAAAGGGGATTGCTGAAGAGAGGTGAAGAAGAGAGTGCAAGGAGAGTGGAGTGGGTGGAGAAGAGTGTCAAGAATGATTTGCGACGGAAGGGTACCAGCAAGAGCGAAAGGGAAGGTTTACAAGAGGGTAGTGAGACCAGCTATGTTGTATGGTTTAGAGGTGGTGGCACTGACGAAAAGACAGGAGGTGAAGATGCTAAAATTTTCATTGGGAGTGATGAGGATGGACAGGATTAGAAATTAGTATATTAGAGGGATAGCTCAGGTTGGACGGTTTAGAGACTAAGCTAGAGAGACGAGATTGAGATGGTACTTTGGACATGTGCGGAGGAGAGATGCTGGTTATATTGGGAGAAGGATGCTGAAGATGGAGATGCCAGGCAAGAGGAAAAGAGGAAGGCCAAAGAGGAGGTTTATGGATATGGTGGGGGAAGACATGCAGGTGAGCGACAGAGGAAGATGCAGAGGACAGGAAGAGATGGAAACGGATGATCTGCTGTGGCGACCCCTAACGGGAGCAGCCGAAAGAAGAAGATTTAGCCACTTGTTAGCAACCGCCTTTTTTAAAACACGAAAATCACAAGTTTTATGTTTTTTTCATGTTTTTTTGTAAAAGTTTTATGCCAGCATATCATTAGCTGTAGGAAAAGTGTACAGGTCATTACTTTTGCCACTTAATCACAGGGAAACCAACTGTCTTTACAGGAGCAACATGGTGGAGAGTGTTGATGGAAGTTACCTCAGGGCCTGCCTGTATGATCCAGACAACGCACCACTGTGTCCCATATTCAGACTTGGCGATATAGTTAAGTTATCTGGCTTCGATTTCACCACCATAGCCAAAGTGGTAAGCAGACTGTTACCAATTCAAAGTTGAAACGCAACGCAATGACTGTAACCACGGAGATCGCATCGTCATTGGCCTCACGTGTTTCCTGACAGGGCGGGGCTATTGGCATCGTGGTTGATTGGACTTGTAACCTGGACCTGGCTGTAAGGCACTGCACACCAAAGTACTCCTTCCACGGACTCTATGGAAACCCAGACGCGAAAGACACAGGTGGAGCATCGATCGGCTACAACTTCAGGTGATCTCAAAGAAATGCACCATTAACGGGACATTGGTAGCTCACTGCAATGGTAAATGATCTGCATTTATATAGCGCTTTTCTACTCTATGAGTACTCAAAGTGCTTTACAGTTCATGCCAACATTCACCCATTCACACACTGATGGCCAAGGCCACCATGCAAGGCTCCATCTGCTCATCAGGAGCAATTTGGGGTTCAGTATCTTGCCCAAGGACACTTCGACATGCAGACAGGAGGAGCCGGGGATCAAACCACCGACCTTGTGATAAGCGGACGACCCACCTACCCCCTGAGCCACAGCCGCCCCTTGGTACAGTTGTGCCACTGCACAACTGTACATGACCATACTTATAATGATATTATTATCATCATAATACTGTACATAATCATGTATTCCTGTCCTTTTTTTTTTTTTTAAAGATATGCAAGACATTACATGGAGGATAAGCGAACGAAAAGAACCCTTCTCAAGGTGTTCGGCATCAGGATAGATATCATTGTGCAGTCACTGGTGAGTTCTGAGTTGAACAGCGAGATGTAAATCCCAAAGTGATGATGGGCAGAATTATACCTTGATTTTGTTGTCAAATTGTTATGTACAGGCAAGAAAATTTGACATCATTCCAACACTAACAGCCATTGGTTCGGGAGTGGGGATCTTTGGAGTGGTGAGTTTTATATTCAATGAAAATTTACTTGAACAAGGACATACTCAAATTTAAGAAGTGACTTACTACAATTTACTGTACATTGTTAGCTCATTTCCACTCTCATATGATGCACATATTCAACAGAGGATGCAATAATTCTATTTCCATCTTATTTTACCTTCAAATCTAATCACATTAGTTTTAAGATTACGTTACTTGTGTTTTTTTTTTTGTTTTTGTTTTTGGAGATACATCACATCAAGGAATCAAGATAGACTCTGAATGCTGTTTCATTTTCTCTTTAATTGAATAGGTTCTTACAAGCATGACAATTCTGTTTTTGTTTTTGTTTTGTTTTCAGTCCACTGTAGTCTGTGACTTGGTGCTGCTCTATTTACTACCAAAAAGAAAATTTTACAAGAACATGAAATTTAAATACACAGAAACACAACAACAGGTGAGATTAAAAATATCGTATCTATATATGAAAATGCAAATAAGAAAAGTAAAAGGATGCAATAGCTGCAAGCAGCAATGACGGGGCCAAGCAGTCCAGCAGTGTAGAGTGTAAATGACAACTTGAGCTGATCAAGTGAGCTGAAAGAAAATACATTTTCTGAAGAAGAAAATGGGCTACCTGTACTATAAACTACTACAAATACTACTGCTAGTACTACTATAATGTAACTACCAAAACAACTACTTCTAGTACTTCTATAACTACTAACTACTATATGAGAGACGGACGCCACTACTCCAGTTAATACGGTAAGCGCTTACTGTCTTTTTCGACGGGCGCTTCTACTGCAGTTAATAAGCCATGCTCAAGCGAGCCACTCAAATCGACTGTTGACGTTAAACAAATGGTAACTCGAAAACTATACATCCAATGGTACCTCATTTTTGAATATCGGATATACGGTTCAAAAGTTGTGTGCATAAACGCACCTCCAAATTTGACACGTTGGTGGCGCTAGAGTGTTCGAGGTGTGCACGTGAAACTTATACAGTCGGTGCCTACGCAGCTTCGCTGCTTGGCCCCTAAAAAAACCTCACACTAGATGGTAGCAAGGAAGAATCCAACCAGAATGTCACTCAATGTTTGTGTGTTGCTGTCAGAGCAGACAGAGAACACTTACCTCATCTCTACGTAGATCGCAATTAAAGGCCATGCTGGTAGATTGCGTGCCATTCAAAAAAATATATAATAATAATTTTACTTATAGTGTTATCACCGTTTCATTACAAATAGGCCTACATGCTTTCTGACTAGAGTGGAACTTTTTGGTAACGCCGTTTTTACCATCACCGTGTAAACTGGCAAAACACAATTCTTGTGAAAACTGTGAAGACAACCCTACTTGGCACATGCGAATAGAAGATCATAGGATAACGAATAGAAGAACAATGCCGATGGCGGCCTATCGGGCTGTGTTTGTGCTGCAGACTCTGCTGAGTTTATTAACGCTACTCCAGCAAAGTGTAGATTTGCCGCACTATTACTGTGATCATGTATATGATACTGTATGAACCGTGCATATCAGTTTGATTTTTATCCTTTCTCTCATGAGGATGTCCTTAAAGCATTGCATTCTATTGACTCCAAGTGCTCCACCGAAGATGGATTGGATGCTTCTTTTGTTTTTTTTCTAAAATTGTCTGCCCCAGTTATTGCAGAGCAGTTAACTTGTGTATTTAATCTTTCTATTTCAATGGGTGAATTCCCTTATATTTGGAAATCAGCCCACGTGACTCCCCTTCATAAGGGTGGTGATAATTAAATAATTATTGCCCAATATCGAAACTACTGTACCATGCTTGGCTAAAATCATGAAATCCTTGGTAAACAACCAACTCAAGTCTTTCCTTTCAACTCACTCAGTTTTAAGTCCATACCAATCTGGTTTTAGAGCAAATCCCAGCACTATCTCAGCAGTTACATTAATTACAGTACAAATGGCATTACTGTATATCTGCATTAGATAGCAGGAAGCATTGTGCTGCTCTTTTTGTTGATCTGTCTAAAGCTTTTGACACAGTTGATCATCCTTTGCTTTTACAAAAATTATGTAATATTGGTATGGGTAGAAAGGCCTGTGACTGGTTTCAGAACTACTGTATTTGTTTGCGAGACATCAGTGTGTAAAATGCCCTCTTTTAATGCCCTCCAGAAAGTTCTTATAGATCTCAAACTGGTCCTGAATGCAAATAAAACTAAATTCCAAAACCAAAAACATAGACTATAATAACCTACACATCTCAACTCTAAATGGCTCAAATATCGAAAGGGTTACAGAATACAAATATCTAGGAATCTGGCTCGACGACATATTCACATTTAAGTATCATATTGGGAACCTTACCAGCAAACTGTTGCAAAAGATTGTTTTGGTTTTTTTGTATAGAAACAAATACAGTTTCCGCTTGTTTTGTAGAAAGAGGATTGTTGAATCAACTCTGCTGGCTAGTCCGGACTATGGGGATGTAATTTACAGGCAGTTACCGGTGATAACTACAACACTCACCACTGTATGTTAAGGTTGGCTGGTCTTCATTAATGGACAGACGTGATAATCATTGGTTCCTGTATATTTATAAAGCCCTTCTCTGTAAATTACCACTGACCGTATATCACATCTATGTTGCACTGGAATACTGGTCAGTGTGTAATGCGGCCTCTCGTCTCACTTGAGTACTTTAGACTTTTAATAATATAACCAATAACCAACCATTGTCACCAACCTACTACTGGTGTTCTTGATTGTACGATTGCTCGTTTTACTAAACGATTGAATGTTTTATAATTTATGATGTCATCATGTACCCTCGGCGTCATTGAAAATGAGGGTCCCCCTCAATTGACTCCAGAGGTTAAATAAAGTACAAATAAAAATAAATAAAAAATCAGCGGAGACGCATTAATTACATGCGCAAAAATTGCGCATGCATGTAATACTGCATACGTAATACAGCATGCATACTGCAGCGTTTTCAATCGTCACAACATTGTCGTGTGAAAACACAAAGATAAAACCTTCCCGTTTTTGGAAAAAACGTTGTCGTGTAAATGTGGCCCGCGCAAACTTCACATGCATTTTAAGATAGTAGCGCCGTATCACCGACACAGCAGGCTACTAGTTTTTGCTCCAGTTCTACTCCAGTCAGTGGCAGTTACAATGTTGAGAGGGAAATAATGTATAGTTCTTCTAATCAATGGCGGAGGCATTTTTCATATGAACGCAGCTATGTGTCCTGTCATGCTGACTGAATCACTTTCTAGTCTAGTTGGCCAACCAGATTGTTTGGTCGGAAGTCTCGGAACTACATTGCATAACCATCTATAATTGTTATTCTCAAACTCCTTAATACTCCTGAATTTATTAATTAAAATGTTCCACTTTAGTGTTGAAACAATATTTCTGCATACAGTTAATGTTACTACTATTATTACTGCACACTAATGTAATATTGATTGAGAATCGCGATTTACATGATTTGAGACCAACATTTACATTTAGGGCATTTAACTACCCTTTTATCCAAAGCAACTTACAATAAGTACATTTGTCAGAAGGAAATGACATGCTAAATGGTAATAACAGCAAATTGCAATAGTAAAAAGCAATTTATTATTTTTGGTAAAAAATCTGGCTGGCTGGTAAATCGTTTCATCCATGAGCCACCCACCTTAGCAGGTAAGCCAAAAATGTTAATTGTGGACCCTTATATATTTTTTTATTGTGTCAAAATAATATAAACTAATCAATCAGGATCCATGCAGGTACATTTATGCAAGGTACATTTTTCAGCAATAGGATATTTTTGGGGGGTTGGTAGATCATGTTGAGCTGGTCATTTTAAAAGTAGCTTGAAAGCCAAAAAAAAAGGTGTGGGCACCCCTGCTCTAAGAAGTTCACCAATGTACAGTAGGCCTACTTCAGCCCAAAGTACTTGTCAAAGAATGCTCCTGACCTGAGCCAGGAAGTTCATTAGATCTACAAATCTTTACAGACACAACTGCTAAGATTTATCCGCTGGCTTCCATAGTTTTGTTTTGTAGAAAACAGCATGTGGACAGTGTCACTCTTCTATCCTTAGAAACCCTCTGATGGTTACCAAGCAACTGTGTAAGAGCTAATTGAACAGGTAGACAAATTTGTATTTACAGCACGACAGTCAGACGCTTGCTTTAGATGCGCATGTCTATAACACCTTCAAGAAAAATACTGGACAAGTCCAAGACAATGAGGAGTTCTACGTAAGTGGATGTAGAGAACTGTAGAATAGCCTGCAACATATATGCCCATTGTACAGGCGTCACTAAGACCCTTAAAATGGTATCGGGATGGTTCTAACTTGTTATCCTTTGTTTTTGTAGGATTTTGATTCAGAAGAAGGCAGCACAGAGAAAGAAGGAACAAAAGTATGGAAGTAAAATGTAATAAACATTTTAGATGTTTGCTACCATGGCTACCATGGTTTCATGAAACTGATTTACCTATTCTCCATAATGATTCCCTGTGTAGGAGTGACTGAGGCACAAGAATAAGAGTTACCATGGACGAGAGATGCCACTGTAACAAAGATATGATGCACACTCACGCATTCACACACACACACACACACACACACACACACACACACACACACACACACACACACACACACGCACACACACAAAGGGTCTGTACTGTATATAAAAACCCTCACAAATAGTACATACTGTAGTTTCATATGATCTTTCCACAGAAAATGTTTAATAAAGAATTGAAAATAGCTAAGCAGCATTGTAACACCTTCACTTTCATTTTCAATGTGAGAATTAATGAATATGCTAATTACATTTTAGGGATGTAAAGCAGGGAAGAGAAAAGTCACAGTCGGCAGCGGAGGGGGGTATACAGTATGGTGCTCTGGCGACAAGTCCAAGCTCATTCAAGTGCGTTCCTTCCAAAGGAATTCAGAGACACCTGGAATCACCATTACAAGTGCCCCGCTATCAACAGACATTCTCTCAACGTCAGCGAAACAAAACATCTCCATCATGGAAACACCCCAAGTTACTGTGATTCTAGATGTAACATGGATTAGGGTAGCTCAGCCATGTCCCATGTGCTGGGTAAAACTCAGGTTAATTGCAAATTGGGTGTCAGTCCGCAACCATGCCCTTATTCACAAAAGGGACAGCACTTTATTTGGCGAAGTTAAAGGGTAAGTTCAGAATTTTTGACATAAAGCCTAATTTTCCGACTTACCCATGATGATAATTAACAAATTAAGCGCTAGACATATCAACAACAGGAAGTTGCAATGACCGTGTTTGAAAGGCATGTCTGACTTTGAAGAGGATAATTTGACTTCTAAAATGACGCTATAAACACCGGCTTTATGTCAAACATTCCGAATTTACCCTTTAACGTTTCCTGGTGTGTAGGCCTACACAAACCGTTCCACGGTCCTCTGTTAATGTCCCGGGGGTGCATTTATTTTATTGAAGCAATCTTAGGGGTCAGGCTGTTGGCCGGATCTGGTATGCAAAGCACTTAAATATGGCCCTCAAAATATTTATCCTATCAGTGGTATGTAGGCCTACGGTAGCTTTCTCTTATTTTTTCTTATGGAACTGTCACATTTGTTTGACCAATTGCTTATTGGTTGCACATATCAAGTGTGTGTTCAACACGATAAATAACACGCACAGGTAACACTGGCATTCTTTTTCACAAGAACACCGATTTCTTTTCGAAAAGGAAGCCATCTTGATCATTGACAACCTGGCCAGCAGCCCCCATGCAGCTTGAATCCCTGGCTTTAGACGCACAACATGGGGATGTTGACTAGGGTTTAAAGAGAATCATAGAGCATTTAGACAAACACTTCATATCTTGTTTGCGATATTTGGTTGACTGGAGAAATTAAATCAAAGATGTATAGAAATCTAAATGTTTAGTTTTTGTTTATAATAATAATAATTGTATTTATAGAGCGGTTATCAAGCAATAAGCACAACATGCTTTCCAACTCTGTTATGCTTCTTTCTTGGTGCTTTGTTAGTTGTCCAGAGCTCTAAAAAAAAAAAAAAATTTTTTTTAAATAAATCCAAAATAATCAATGATTCCTCAATTTTTTTATTATCTTTTTTTTTGTATTATATGTTTAGGTATACAAAAAGCATGCAAAAAATAGCTTCTTTATATATTTCCGTACATATTTACATGAACAACTGTAACAATTGCATTTCATATAGGTGTGCCATGCTTTTGTTTTTGTTTGTGGGACTTGACATAGATCAGTGAGTAGGCCTACAGTACATTCAGTGAAATGCAACACAACACGTACCCAGAGACAGGGGAAACAGGCACCTTTCACACACATTTCAAGCCAGTCCTCGATGACGTACAGTAGTAGCCATCGAAAATTAACTTGATTCCCGGCCCAACATTATCTACACATTTTCTATTAATCTAAAGAGCCTAAAAATTGGATCATTCTTGGATGAGTACTAATACTGGTGCCAAATTATTGATATTTCCTCTCCTTTTATCATAGTAAGGAAATGCAGTATCAACAACAATCGACTGGCAACTCTGGAGGCAAAGTTAAACAATGGCAGCTCAGTAAAATGTCAGAGACTCAACCGCCACTTGTTCTTTTTATCTCAGTAAATGTGTCTTTCAGGAGCAGACAGACATCCTACTCTACTACCTGTGTAGCAGCACAGAAACAGCTGAAGTCCTGCTACTGAAATGCAGAATAATTACAAAGAATAGTGTGGTGTAATTCATGATAGAGGTGTTATCGGTTACACTTTTGGACCGGAATGTCTAAATAATGCTTGGGCGACGGTATAAAGTACAGAAGTGCAAATATTTAATGGTATTAAATTAGAAGACAATCGTCACAAGGAACAAATAAAGCTATAGTGGCGGGTGTGGCCTGAGAGCTCTGGGAGAAAAGACAACGGTTACAACAACGATATTGCACTTCAACACAGACATATGAAGAACCGCACAGTCACATTAAGATAAAGATGCATTCTCACATGCTTTATTAGTGTTTGTATTTTTTTTTTCACCTGTAAGGGACCTTGAGCACACCTTTCATCATGTTTATTTCAGCCCTTAATAAAAAGTACCCTGCACATTGACACACACCGCTGGCTAAAACCACACTTCCCCTGGCAACTGCTCCACATGCATGAGAGGAGAGTGAAGGAAGGAAACCCTTATTTACCCATGGTATTGCATACACAAAGAAAATCAGACCTTTTGATGCATTAAAAAGCTGACAGCTTGTCCGAATAGAAATCCCCAGAACATACAGTATAAGATGTACTATTAGTATGCGATGTGCCGCAATATTTAGATTAGTTACCCTTGCCCCTCAGCCAGATATGCTTGGGATTAATTGTATTCAGCCATAGCACACAATGTGTTGGATGAAAGCAGGAATCAGATTAACGGAGGAAGTGCAAAACCCTCCACTCGTCTATTCTAATCGTCCACATGTGGACCGTGCTGATTGTATGGGTGGTGCTGTGGGAAAGTGATCAGAGCACTCTGGCTGACAGTAAGCTGTCATCCACAGGACAACGTGCCCCAGCTTTAACGTTGGGAGGCTGTATAAGCACCCGGTGAGTCTGGAGAGGTTCAAACGCAGCTCGTCTCTGGTCTGTGCCTTCCTACCGCTACTGGATAAGCAGCCACACTGCATGGCAAATAGCAGCAGGGGCAGTCATATTTGCATTTGTGGAAATTACCTGCACTGCTGCGCACAAGGAACAGTTTGATATGGTGAAGAGGCAAGGTGCAAGTAAAAACAAACAGCCGGAAGAAAAACAACGACAAATGCACAAGTAAACAAATGCAACAAACAAATGCAAGTGAAAAAAAAAACAACAACGAACAAATGCACAAAAACAACAAGTGAATGCACAAAAACTGACAGACGTACAACTTCGTCAGAGAGTTAGAAAAATAACAAGAAAGGACAGTAAAACAAAAAAAAAAGTCTAAGTCACATTTGTTGCCCTCCTTTTCCACTGCCTCCTCAGAGAAAGCAGACTTACCCAACCAACAGAGTCCAAGCCAATCAGGGCAGAGTGGTGTGGGAGGAAAAAGCGAAATTAGCTCATCATCATCTATAATCTGCCTCCTGAGGGAAGTGGCAGATGGCACAGGGACAAATGCAGGGGATTTGAGCCAGACAATAAGCACGACGCATTTTGTACCTTTGTATGATAATAAAATAACAGACCACTGATCAGAAAAGAAGGGGGAAAAAAGCCCAGTGCTTTTGCGATTGTTTTTTCCTTCAACAGTAGCATACGGTGTCTTTTGCATGCTGATGTAGAGATCTTTGAAGGGTTAGGGTTAGGGTTCCCGTAGATAACCAACATTGTTGTTGTAGTAGTTCTGTGTTCTCTTATTTGGTCGTTTCTTCTGATGAAGAAAGGTTCCAACAGAGTGTCTGCTGCTGAGCGATACTACAGTATGCAAGACCCAGAATATTACATTCATAAACCTTTATGTCCTCCTTTTATTAAGTGAAAAATGGTGGCGGATAACTGTTCATATGAGCTCCGGTAGTAAACACGGGAGTAAATCCTCTTTTTTGTGTTAGTTCCTCAGGCCCCTTTGAACAGTACCATACTAGTGCATGGTTGAATGCGGCAGGTCAATACAAAAAAAACTTTTGTTTTTAAAGGAGTAGGCGGAGCGAGAAACTGTTGTAAGTAAGTGATGGACCCTTGGTAGGAACGGAAAAGACAAATAAAAATGCAAGCCCGAGCGTAGTTTTTACGTCTCTGTTTGAAAAGGCATCACAATTGATTACGTGGTTTGAGGAGTAACTAGGCATACAGGGGTGAGAATATAGTGTTGAGAGCAAAGGTGTGTGTGTGGGGTGAAGGAAGAGGAAGGAGGCTGGGGGGGTTTAGAGAGGCAGGGCTTGACTGGTGCTCTGTCTGCTGTACCGGCTCAGGGTGAGTGATCGACTTCATGCAGGTCCTCCAGCTCTGCTTCCCTGGGACCGTCTCCGCTGCTGCCCTTCCTGAAGGAGAGATGGAGAGAGAATTCATGACAGCGGTACGATGTTATTATAGGGCGCCGTTCACACTCACCGGGGAAATGAGCAGTCAAGCTGGGTTGCTGTGGAAATAAGAGGTTCCGCGATACGTTGAAACCTTTTAAAACACCACGACGACGTGAAAAAAAAAAAAACAGTGATTGAAAACTAGGTTGACGTTTCACACCGAAAACCAAAAGACCGATACTGTAGATAGCAATGAAAACTGACGCTTCCTGTGGGCGAGGTCCGATTTCTTTCAGAACAATAATCACGAGAAGCAGCTTTGGTAAACCAGACATCCCTTCCCCGTTAACGTTTTGAACATATTTCTCTAAAACATATTACAGAGATCAAGATACAATCACATGGCACACATCAAGGGTTGGCAAAGCACAACACAAGAAAGATTTTAAACAAAATATTCACGATAGAGAATTCTCTTTAGTATTACGTACAGTTTTATTCATGATTCAGTTTCTCCCAGGTCTTTCTAAATGCAAAAAAGAGCACCCAGAAGTACAAGAAAAAGGTTAGCTCTTCCCTCTTTGACGCCCTCTTTCACCATACACAGCACAGTGAAAACAGACATACGAAACAGCACGACGCACTCCATTCATTTGATCACAATATTAAATGACAGCAGCAGAGCAATGGGAAGAAAGCTCCAAGAATGACACTTCCAATCAAACATCTGAAGACGGCGGCGAAAGCGCTGAGGTGGCGGCTAGAGGTATGTGCGCAGGGCGCGGTCAGTACAATAACGACAAGACATCGTTGACAGACCACATGGTCGCGGATCATTACCTTAGTGAGGGGTGGCGTTTTAAAGAGGGCCGGAGGGGCCATGAGTCCCTGCAGAAGAGTGGGAGATAAAGCAAACAACAACGAAAACATCATAGGTGAGAAGGTGATGGGTGAACGCTAGGAGGACCGCATAACAGCGATCAGATCCGAGGTTGGCGGAGTTGTATTTGAGGCTGTTTCTCCATCTGCCATCTTCACCATAGTCAAACTTTAGTTCCAAGTCATGAAAACATTTCATTGTGATCGATTGTGCTTTGCGGCATTGTGTGATATTTGGGGATAAAATGTGTGGCTTTATGCCTTTAAGAGGTTTACCGGTAATTAGGAAAACCATGTCTAAACAAGTGGCTTATATTTCTGGGTACTTGTCTGATCTCTGCCATGCATGTTTGCACTCTTAAGAGGAAAATGTAAAAGTGAAAACGGGCATGGCAGAGAAAGCCCATTTGGATTCTGAAAAACTCCTACAAAAGTGACACAACCCCCATAAATAGATATAAAACTCATACAAAATTATTAAGAAGAGAAATGTCCCAATCTGGCCTTGAATAAAACCTACGTCGCCAGCTACCAGCCTGCATCAGGAACCTCTAATAGAGACCAACATACAAACCACACTTACTGTAACATGGCTGAGAAGAACAATTTCCCAAGAAGAATAATTAAGTGAAATATTCATGCCGGTAACCTCTTTCAACCTTTTACTCACGGAGATCGCTTTTCAAGCCTTCAAATCTCTTCCAGGACAAGATAACTTGAAGATGCACAAATGAAGCAACAATGTAAAACAACAATGACAAATTATTATTCCCACTTATTGGGTTAGGTATTGTTATGAACCTCCGATTACCATCTGCAAGGAATAAATGCGAAAGTTCTGTTACAATTGCATCTGTTACCAATTTTATTACCCACTTAATTAATGTCTATTCACAACTCAGATTACATTTTTAATCACAGGTTATTACATCTTGCTACCAGGATGCTACAATGTTTTACAGTGTCAATTATTACCAAAACCTTATCAACTCCTGCTTGTCTCCACTGCCAGGGTTATGATATTCATTGTCCTTAACCAAGCTGTGATGCACAGCAGTGCTGCACTCATTTAACATTCTGATTATGAGATAGGGGTCAAGTCTCTGTGGTAACATGCTAATCAGGAAATTGCATTCGTGTGAAAGTCAATCAGTAATAACTTCAAGTTAGTCAAATAATGAGGAGCAGTCCTTGACTTCTCCAGCAGGGAGCAGTAGTGTTCATCCTAAGAAACCTGTACAGTCGACCTCAAATGGCAGGTCTCATAGAGCCTGAGGTCAGACAGTAACGGAAGAAGAGATGGCGCTGGACGACGACAGAGTAAGAATCCTTCAACTTTCAAATGACTATGACAGCAACAACTCCGTGTTTCCGTTCAATCGTCATACAGCCATATTCAGCTGGCTATCATACAGACGACTGTGCCAAGATCATCCAAGGTGAAACCACATAGGACTTCGAGCACTGCAGGTTTTAGATTTAGTTGTTTTTTAGATGTGCCTTTAAGCATTAGCGTCTGTAACACAGACACCAATGGTGTATCTCTTTTGAGTAC
>OMPB01119827.1:0-11826 GCA_900312615.1 Stylephorus chordatus | reverse complement strand
ACATGTTCACGTAAACGATTCGACCGATCTGAGAGAAGGTGCGCGTTAGCTATCTAATATAATATAATAATAATTATAACAATAATAGTAACATATATTATAATATAATACAATATAAATCTTTCTGTAGCTGTTGCTCTCCCAGATCCATAGACTGTACAGATCGCACCGGTCCTAGCGTGTAAACACTGAGCGCTTTCTACAGGCGGCAGCGCGCAGTGGTACAAGGGAGAAAAAATAGGGCCAAATGAATGTGAGGTCTGACTTTTTTCTAGAAACCATTTTCTGGAAGCAATTGCATTACTACTTTGAACGCATATTGTTTTGGGAAGCAAAACGTCTTATTTTTCAGGCCCCAACACAATGAGCACACTAGCCGGGACTACCTACTTCGAAAACAGCTCCAGGCGACTACTCGGCTCACAGGTAACAGTAGGGGAATATGCGCCTTTGATGCTCTCCAATGCTAATGAGTATGTGATTCAAATTCAGGTCAAAAAATCCGAACTAATCCTTTAAGCTAATATCTGCAGAGTAGGGGTGTGCGATACCGCAAAATTTGGTTTCGATCTGATACCAAGTAAATACAGTACCAGTATCGCTGATATCAGTGATACTCACTCTCTCTCTCTCTCAAGTTACAAAAGGTTGAGAATCCCGAGCACTGTAGCCTCTAAGTTGGAAGAGCAGAAAGAGGTGCACCAAAGTACTTGATTAAAAATACAAAATAATTTATTTTATTGAAAAAAACCTTACAGATGTGTTCCATAGACTCACAGGAATTGTTTAAAATATACAATATGTTGTTTAAAAAAATACAATATATGACCTTTAAATGACTTCATTTCAGTAAATAACTTGATAGCCTTTAGCAAATATCAAACAAATAAATAAAAAGGATAAAGGTTTCATCAAGAGAACCATTGTACTGTCAAGTTGTAAATGTAAATCTAAAATGTAAAATTATCAACATAATTATAATAATTATCAACTTACAGTCTCAGTTAATTTAGTATGGGATTACTGAAACCACAGTGAATTAATAAAATTGTAGAAAGGTCTACTGAATTGTGAAACAATAGCCTACTTTTCCCTCTAAAAACAAAAGGATGTTTTAATAATAATAAATGTTATTTATAGTGCACTTTACATTTGAAAACAAATCTCAAAGTGACTGTCATACATTCTAATCACTGAGATTGATGTCTTCACTGCCACTGTATTTAGAAAAAAGAAAAAAAACACATGGATGTAACGATATATACATGTCAGTGTGCTATATAAATATAGTACCTCAATAACATCAATAAATGCCTTTATTGACTGGATAATTACCAAAAGACTGCAGTGACGTGACGTCTACTCTCTGGTCTTTAACAATTGCTTTACAACGGTTTCATATTTCGCGGGGTTAGGAACTAACAGCTACATGGGTCACGTGACGTTAGGAACTATGACAGCTACATGGGTCACGTGACGTTCAGTGATCTGTCCTCCGCTGTCGCCGCGCGTAGGCCTATGTTGTGGGACACAAATTCATAACATAATTACTATTATTTAAAATAAGTTAATGATGAAAAATACTGTTGTAACAAAAAGAGACCTTGTAGTGCTAAACTCGCACGCTGATATGACTTATTGGATATTTCTGTTACAATGAATGAATGAATGAATGAATGAATGAATGAATGAATGAAAGAATGAATGAATGAAAGAATGAATGAATGAATTTACTTCTTAATTGGAAAATACTTAATAATCTTGAATTAATCTCGCAGTCAATTAGTTTTACCTTAGGTCCAACTTTCAAATAACAGAGAGATGCAAAGCAGACGACGCAGAAGCACTTATTTCGGTTTATTACACAACAACGTATAACGAAGCCCCGAGCTGATCACAAGGAACAACTCAACATCTTACATTTTTCTAATTAGTAATAAAAATACCTTCTCATTCTCTAAATCCTCCCATTTACGCCCTAAAAGTATCTTTACCTCTCCTGCTGATCTCATATGACAATGCGCTCTTATCTTTCAGACACAAACTGGACCGTATGGTGAGACTGGGAAGGAAACACGAGTGTGCAGCTACGAACCAAAGACCTGCTGGCTGCTGCACGACTCCAGGGTCAGGAAGTGAGCACTGAGCACAGTGAGCAGGCAAGATAAGAGACAGACTCCGCTCTGGTCGGAGACTCTCCGCAATCAGGAGTCTTCAGGACTGAAACAACACGACACCTGAACAGCTTCTTTCCCAATAGCCAGGGTTATTTATTCTATTACTGCCAACACTTGCACAATAATTTACTGCTGTCTTCGCACTAATGCTGTTTCTCAATTGTTTATTTTTATTTTTATATTTACTGTTTCAGTTTTATTTATAATATTTCATATGTATAGCCTCCTACCCAAATCCCACTCCCTGCGCTGTAACCAAGATACATTCCTGTGTGCTATGTACATTTGGTGAATAAAGAGATTCTGATTCTGATCTTATTTTGCTACTATTAGGTTCTTCAGTTTAGCTGTATTGACCCGACCTTTATTTCTCGTTTACCAGCATGTTTTTATTGATTTTTTTGTTTTGTTTGTTTTTTCCAGAAACAATTTTATACCATTAGGTTTTTCATTTAGTTGTTTTGGCCTGGCCTTGAACGTTGTTCTTTGCTTGTTTTTTTAATCAGCATTTTACACCATCGTGCCTCTCTTTCCCTAGTCCTTCATATAAATGTCCGAAGCCTGCTCCCAAAATTAGATTTAGTTAACATTTGGACCCAGACAACTAATACTGGCATCCTTGTATTGTCTGAAACCTGGCTTAATAAACCAATTTCAGTCAGACAAGGGTAGGCTATAATGTCTTTCGCCCTAGGAAAGGTGGTGGCATCGCTATTTATGTCACGCTTCGCTGGGGGGGTTGGACCCAAATGCAGACACGGAGGCGCATATGTATGCTAAGTAATTAAACATTAAACATGAACGAAACCAAAGCAAAACATGAGTAACAAGAATCTGACAATAATGTGATGAACCGACAACCAACCAAGACAACACAGGGCATTAAATACCAACATTATAACCAACTTATATGCATCGCATTTTCCCTTTTTTTGTGGCAGTGTTGTATGTATCGTCCCTGTTAAATAAACATTAAAAAAAACAAGGGACAGGTGAAACTCATGAGGGCGGGATCGACAATTAAAGACAGGAAGCAACATGACTACAAACTAGGACTACAATACAACATGACTACCAACTACAACAGGAAATACTACTTACTTTACTTTTAGGGCATTTGGCAGACGCCTTTGTCCAAAGCGACTTACATATGTCAGAAATGACTTACAAAGTGCAAAAGAAGAAGGTACATTTGTCAATAATCTATGGTATCGCTAGACAAGCTACTGCAAATAAGCAGTAGTCAGAAATTACTAAATATAAGCAATATCACACAAGGCATATTAATCCTATTCAACTCATATTCTTATATTTATATTATTTTCATGTGACCTGGACTACTGCTCAGGGTGATCCCTGGCAGTAACCTGACAATTTACATAAAAAGTAGGTATGCTATCATCTTAACCTCTGTGTCTATTAGTAGGCTAAACAATTTGAACTTCTTGCCCTGAAGCTTGAATTCTCCCAGGGCCAGTCTCTCATAGGTTGTTATAGACCACCCGCGGCCTGTAATGAAGCCTTTTCTTCCTTATCTGATTATGTTGCTGGGTTAAATTCAAATGAGCTTCTTTTGATTGGCGATCTAAACTGTGATTGGTTGACTTCAGCATCAGACAGCCTTAAATCTGTCTCTGATTCCTTAAATTTGACTCAATTAATTGATGGTCCATCTCGTCCTAACAACCCATGAGATCATCCTTACTTGACTTAATTCTAACAAACGCACCTCATTATACAGATATAGCTGTTTTTGCAAATGACCTTAGTGATCATTGTGACATTGCAACTATAGAAACGCCAGACTCCCTAAAATTAAACCTTGACTTATGTTTAAAAGAGATTTTAAACACCTTTATGAACAAGCCTTTTTCTATGATTTGGCCCACTATGACTGGACTAGAATTTCTCTTTTTGATAATGTGGAGGTTCAGAGCACTAAAGAAATTGGATACCAAAAAAAAAAAACAGCAGGTCCTGATAATCTTTCTTAAATTGGCTGCTGATTTTATTGCTGAGCCTCTTGTATTTTTAGTCTCATCATTCCAAAAATCTGGAAATCCGCTTTTGTTCTTCCCCTAAAAGGGGGTGAACCCTCAGATGTTAATAATTACAGGCCAATTTCAAAATTGTGTATCCTGTCAAAGGTGTTTGAAAGGATTGTTTAGATTGTAATGACATTTTCTAATGACACGAATTGTATCAGTGGAGTGCAATCATGAGGCCACATTTCCACCAACACGAACCGAGTGCTAGTTCCGGGGTGGTGCTAGAGCCGGTTGGTGGAGTATGGAGGTAGATTTATGTCGAGTGCAAAACTTTTTGCTCTCGACAAAAATACACAAGTAACCCTCATATATGGCCCAAACGCAAAGAAAATGGGACCAAGAGCAAACCATTAGATAGCCTGACCAAAAGGGGGGAATGCAGTCAAAATGGAAGGTGTTTTTTGTGTTCAAATGTTTAAAAAAAATTTTTTTTTTGCTCTCAAAACTTTGTTTTAGTTTGAAATATAAATATTTTTGATTGGAATGCATAAAGTTTTGATCTCGATTATATAATACTTGATTGCAAAACATTTTTTTCTTAAAAGCTTTAAAGCTCATTTTTGCTTTCAGAATAATTATTTTTGTTTGCAATGCCTCATTTTTGCTTTCAGAATAATAATTTTTGTTTGCAATGCAAAAAGTTTTGCACTCGACATAAAGACACAAATCGACCTCCATAATAACATCGGCAAGAAATGAAAACAAATACTAACTTATTCTGCCGATAATTAAGTGTGAATATGATAGATGGATACCGAATTTAAATCGCATTCCGAATTTAAGTTGCATTCTTCAACTCAACATTTGGAAGCATTTCTAACGCTAGAGGTCGCTGTGTTAACAAAGAAGTACATACTGAATCAGAGCTGCGTGCACTGGGAACCCTGGAGTTGAATCAGCTTGGAACCTTGGAGCACGTCGCTTCGCTTCATTTGCGTTAATGATATTGGTAAACATGTTCACGCGTCATCCCGTTGCTTATTGCTCAGAAGTGTGTGATGCTTAGCCTATGAAGAAGTGGCATTAATTACGTTCTTAATAAAAAATGGTCGAGATATTGTCGAAATAGAATATTACTACTGACAACTGGCTTCTGTGGGAGCTATTTCACCTCTCCATTTATTGTATTATATGTAGGCCTAATAAGGTTTAAAAAAAAAAAAAAAAGGTAAGTCTACTTTTTATCACAATGCATACCAAAAAGTTAGAATTATTGTTTAACTTAAAAACGTAATTTCTTAATGCTTACATGGAAATGTTACATTTGTATTATTTTTTAAGTTCATAGAAAATATACTTTTTTTACCTTGACATTCTAATGTATTTTTTTTTCTTCAATTGTATATTAAAAGTGTGTGGATGTAAGTGTGACATTAAAAAGCGTAATGATTAAATTTTAGCCCTACTTGCAGTTATTCGATCTCGGACACAATAGGTGCAACTGGTGTAATTTTTATGAGAGACAGAAATCGACTGGGTTGGTACATAATCTCTGTAGCAACAAGGCCATTACTATATCATTATCATAATGACGTATCTGAGTAGCTCTTTAAGTACCTGTTACTGGTTTGAATTTCTTATTGTTAGTCTTTTTGAAGCCATATCTTTCCGCTGCTCTCTGTTTCGATACACTCTGTAGCCAATGATGACTGAGGCTTCCTTGAGACGAATCCTGCAGCAATGTTTATCCCTACTGATGGTTGTAAGACTGCAGGGTAAGTTGCTTTGCTTAAAGGTGTTACATATCCCTGCTAACATCAAACAGAAATGTCACCCCACACACACACACACACACTCTCTCTCTCTCTCTCTCTCTCTCTCTCTCTCTCTCTCTCTCTCTGCATGTACAATAATGTGAGCAGGTAAGACACAGGTTAATATTCCAGGCAGGGTAACAGCACCAGAGAAGCTGGAAGCTCCAGTGGAGCTGCCCTTTACTCTGACCTGCAGCCTTTCCCGGGACAGAGGGGAAGCTGTGAGGCAGGTGCGCTGGTTAGACGTTCAGAACCAGACCCTGCTGACCTACCAGCCTGGCCACAAGGAGAGTGTGAGCGGACAGCAGCATGTGGAGTTGGCCTCCTCTCCGAGGGATACCTCGGCTATTACTATCCGCCGTGTGGGTTTCCGTGATGAGGGCTGCTATACCTGTATCTTCGACCTGCACCCTTCTGCCACCCGGCAGGGAAAGACATGTCTCACTGTGACCTGTGAGTATGGCTTTGTGGCGATGCAAACGATGCAGGAGGAGGTGGAATGAACGACACATTTAACAAACTCCAGTGGAAAAGATACATTTTCGAAATTGGAGTTGGAGGCCCAGCAGTGCCATGGCTGAATGCAATTCAAATTCTTGTTTTTGGCTTAAGTGATTGTAAATCTTGGGTGTTTCTCCCCACACATTTGGAGAGCAGCAACACAGGACTGGGCCTCACAGAGACTCCACAGAATGTACCTCACGACCTTAGACAGAATGTCAATATACTGTTGGGATCTACCCAAGTGATTAGCGTAGATGCTCCCAAATATCTCGACTGTGTTTTGCTATGATCAACTTTGTGGGAGCGCTGCCAGTGAATTTAATACAGAGCTCTACGATGAGAGAGGGAGAGTCAATCTGCAAACCAAAGACATCTGTCCTGAATCCCAGTGTTTATGTTTATGGAACTCATACCTCTAAATATTAACATTGCGCCCCCCCCCTCTCTCTCTCTGTCTCCCTCTCTCTGTCCTTTGACTTTTCTTTTGCCTGGGAATCACGTTCTCAGCGCGCGTCACAGCTGACAACAACAAGACAGCAGTGAGCGGTAAGATGGCCTCCCTCTCATGCTCCTACGGCCTGCCTGAAAAGGTGCTACAGGTTGTATGGAGGCATACTTCGGGGCGTGGGGAATCCAGGGAGGTAGCCTCCTATGCCAAGCAGAGCGACCCCATGATCGAGCCACCCTACCAGGGGAGGGCTTGGCTCTCTGCCTCTCTTTCCCATAGCGAGCTAACCATCCAGCCTGTTGCCATCCAGGACGAAGGTTGCTACACCTGTCTCTACAACACACTTGCTGAAGGGCCAAAGAGCTCCACTGTTTGCCTTTCTACCTTTGGTAATTATAATTTTGTGATGCACATACATACATACACAATTTCATGCAAGCCTGGCCCACGCTTGAATGGGGCAGTGACCTTGACAGATGGTGTAGGAAACTGAAGATATCGCTGTCTCCTCTTGAACAGAAAGCTCCAGAAAACAGACTTTAGATTGAGGTGAGAAATAGGAATATACAAAGCAATAGGAATTATTCAGTTGAATCATGCGTCATGAAGAGACCCAGAATGTTTCTGGGTAGCTTTGCAGAGAAGGGTTAACATATCACGCTTATGTGCAGCAAACAAATACTGATTAGTTTGAGCATGGACAGAGGAGAGTCGAAGCATCACTCACAATAACATAAAGCATTTTGAGGAGCAACTTGCCAAGGCTGAATTCCAATCCATGAGATTTATCCCTGAATGTAACTAATGGATATGATAGTTCAGTCTTAGCCGTGGAGAATCTTCCCCGTGGGAATACAGTATTTAATAAGCAAGACATTCAGCTTCATGCAGGTAAATCTGCAGACATCTTGGATTACAAAATGAATGTGTGAAGCACTGGTGTTTCAGGTATGGCTTTTTTTTCCTTTATGTTTATTGGTTATTATTCTGCATGATCTGCACTAAGCAGGTAAAACTATTTCATCCATCTATAGACTAGGCCATGGCAGAGAGAAGAGGAATGGCAGAGACAGTGGAGAATATTGTGTTTTGTGTGTGTGTGTGTGTGTGTGTGTGTGTGTGTGTGTGTGTGTGTGTGTGTGTGTGTGTGTGTGTGTGTGTGTGTGTGTGTGCGTGCGTGCGAGCGAGCGAGTAGGGAGGTAGGAGTTTGGTTCCTGAAGATAACTGTTCTACTGTTTACAACAGACAGGGATTCTTTTTGTTTCATCACACTCTGCCACCCTCTGTCACTTGCTCTCTCTCTCTCTCTCTTTCTCCCTCTCTCTTGTTCTCTCTCTCTCTTTCTTTCCCTCTGCCTTATCTCAATTATCTAGACAAACAGCTGAGCCATTGTTTGAAAATGAATCATTACTGTATGCACTTCTAGTTGCAGCACACTAAATTTATTGTAGGTAGATATATAGTAGATAGATAGATAGATAGATAGATAGATAGATAGATAGATAGATAGATAGATAGATAGATAGATAGATAGATAGATAGATAGATAGATAATATATCATGTTTGTTTTGCTTTGTTCCTTGGTGTCAACAATCTTAGACCTGCATGCCACATGGACAATCCCCTCTCCCTTTTCCACTCACTCACTCTCACTCTCACCCATTCACTTGCCATCCACTCATACACTTTGAAGGCAATAAAAGCTAATGTCATCACAAGTGATTCTCTCTCTCTCTCTCTCTCTCTCTCTCTCTCCCCCCCTTTTGGTTTTGACACTGATAATTATCCATTACAGAGCAGAACTGTAGAAAAGTTCAACATTCTTATATTTCATATTGCTCAGTTGTCATTGAATGGAAACTGTTCAAATCCATTTTCCTAATTGATTCCCTATAGAGCTGAAAATGTGTTCCCAAGATGAGCCAAGCTTGAGCATAAAAGGTCCTTCCAGCTTTACACTGGATTGCTGTGCAGTGGAATTCTTGCCTGATAGGGCAGGCCCCACCTCCACAGCTGATCAAAACCAGATCTGTAGTGGGTAAAGTTCACCACCTGGAACTTAGATGAGGCTCTTACACTGCCATGGCCAAATATCTGTGGCTAAATCTGCTCCTGCCAACAACAGTTCTCAATTCCAACAAATAACATTCCATCCTCAATCCTGAGAACAGGGAATTGAAAACAGCATGAGCTTTACTTATGGACCACAACTGTGCAAGAATTCACATACCTTGCCCTGTCCAGACAGTTTTTGCTTCAGGTATCTAGGCCACTGTGTAATGTGCAATTAATCTAAGCCTGAATCTGGATTTCAGCCTTTTTCACTGAAAGCTCAGGCAATATGTTGAAATAGTATACTTTTTTTTATACATTCTTCAAACTTTTTTATCCAACGGCGAAGAATTATCATAAACATCAAAATATATATATTTTTTTTTTTGCAGGTTATATGATTATACTAAACGATTCAATTTAAATAAATACAATTTCCCTTGTCCCTACAAACAGTCCCCATCCAAGTAAAGATAAAAACATGTCTGTTTCATCCGCAGTATTGCCGAAACCCCAGGTGAGCTACAGGACCACGTCTCCCGGTGTGATCGAGGCCAACTGCACCTCGCTGTCTCGCCCCCCGGCCGAGATAGTGTGGAACGTGGAAAGGGATAACCGGACCATTGGTCCCCCAGTAACGACCCAGCTTCCACAGGGCGAGGGAACTACACTGGTCGTCAGTACCCTCACTGTGCAGTCAGGGCTCCTGAAGGACGTGTCCATCAAATGCCTGGTCCACCATAAAGGGCTCGAGTCGCCGATAGCTGTGTCCATGAACACAAAAAGTCAGTGCACCTTTACTTCAGTGTAGTTATTTAGACATTGCATCTATTTTTTTTTTGTTTAATTCCTGTATAGTATTGACTTTGGGTGTATCTTTTGGGGAAGAGCTGCTTGACTTAGCCAGGCATTAGGCATGAATTTTGAACAATGAACAAGGATTTATGGATGTCGCAAGCAAAAGTACAGCGAGAACTACATACTTCGTTGTCACTCATTTCACCAATATGCTCTGGCTACCGGTGTCTCAAACCTCCAACCTGAACCTACAGTATCCTCACTGAAACAGTCCTATTAGTTCACATTAGTAGGGACAGGCTGCAGATTGCTGTTGATTTACTTCAGAGTCATGGGGTCAGGAGCACACAAGTGTAAACAATATATCATATCACAAGAGCACAAAATCAAATCTTCTCAAACCGACAGTAATCAGTCACTGCTGGCATGCAGGACATTCTAACCAGCACACAATTTACGTACAGTACTTAACACTTTTGGTCAATCAACAGGCCCGCTGATGTGTTCCCTCAGTGTCTCTCACTGTCACTGTCTTTCTATTTCCTAGTTGGAACCGCCCTGGCCATTTTGATTTCAGTGACTACAGTGGCATCTCTGCTGGTCATGGGTCTCTGCTTCTGCCTTTGGAAGTGTTTCTTGCACAAAGCCGGTGAGGATGTGCGTGTGTGAGGATGCTGTCTACGTCATGCTCCTTGTTGCCTATCCAGAACACAGCCAAACATGCTCAAGAATAAGTGTGTGCCTTCTTTAACTGTAAAATCAAGGCAGTATTCGGCACCATTGAATGGGAGCCTGAGATATTTGTTTATTTATTTGGTTATTTTATTGGGATCCCCATTAGCCACAGCAAGATGCCACAGCTATTCTTCCTGGGGTCCGAACATAAAAAATAAAATACAGTAACATAAAATAGTACAGTACATATACATTATAAACATTACAGCAAATGAAAAACAATTCACTGCACATCAATGCAGTTATTGAATAATGTAAATGATATAATGGTTAACACAAAAATAAATTAACATAGCATATAGGCCTACACATTTCAAAATCATAGTTTTGGTCTATATTATAATTTCATGTTGTATAGAGTCCCCAAACAGATGATGAGACAACCAAAAACAAAACTAAAAATATTCATAATTGTAATTTATTTATAAATTTACTGTTTTCTTGTGTGATGTGTCCAGAGTTCCATTCATGCATGTCTCTGTAAATGACCGTTCGTTTTATCGTGTTCGTCCTAACTCTTGGTAGAGTGGGCGGGTTATAACAACTTTAGAGTGAGACAGACAAATTCGATAGACAGATAGCGTTGAAGTTGACCTTTTGATTGACGGGTGGATGTCGTGAGATTAGTGCTTACGTACTGTACCAACGATCTTCGAGATTTTGTTTTCCAGGAAGTAAAAAATCTTGGGATTCGATATAAGATTACAACGAAAGAAAAATTTTGTATTTTTTTTGGCATACATTGTTGAAATAGTGCACAATACATCCAAAATGGGGAAAAAAAAACACATTTTTGATGTCAGTGCATCAATAATCAATCACTTCCACAATCTCTGCTAAATCAAATCTATTTGGAATTTTCACATGAGGAGTGGCACAATGCCGTGTTATTTATAGTCTCCTCTGCGTCAAGTGTCCCCATAAATCTGTCTCCATAAATCTATGAGTTAAGTGTTGGCACGAAAATTGTGAAGTTAGTTAATGTCTATTTTTTTCTGCATTTTTCTTGTCATCTGTCATTTGAAAAATGCCCTGGGGTAAAAAAGAGAAAAGGTCAGCGTTTTGTTTTATTTTATTTATTTATTTATTTTAACCGCCTAACTTGTAGGTATGCAAATACAGGGGAGCCAATTCCATCTTCCGTTCCATCCCGAGGACATTGTGACACTTGGATACGAAGATGCATGTATGTGTGTAATCCAACGTGCTACTTTGATACTGTATATAATAATAATGAGACTTCTGTAGCGCTTTGCATAAAACTCAAAGACGCTTTACATGTCATTTGACACTAAACACTAAAGGGGGG
>OMPB01119826.1:0-11394 GCA_900312615.1 Stylephorus chordatus | reverse complement strand
AGCTGAGGTACTTGCCATTATCAGAAACTTGTAAGGTTTTCACCTAACGTAGAGGGAGGCGGAAATGACGAGGGCATAGAGTCTTGCGCATGAGTGTGGCAAAATGTGTCTATAGCACCCCCTGGAAAAATTAAAAGCATCAGCTTCCGCGTCACGTTTGCGGTATGGCTACGAAATTTGGTAGGCACATTTATCATGGCCAGATGCTCAGAAAAGTCCCCCAGGCCCCGTGACCTAAACCCTACAGGAAGTCGGCCATTTCGATTTTAATGTTGCGCTTTTGGCTGATTTTGCCCATTTCCAGGCCTTGCACAAAACGAATCAACTCCGATACAATTCACCCGCTCGGGTGAATTCAACCTGATCAAGTCTTGTGCATGGGCCTGACTAAATGTGTCTATAGCGCCCCCTGGAATACTTAGAAACATCAGCCCCCGCGTCACGTTTGAGATATGGCTGGGAAATTTGGTAGGCATATCTACCATTGCCAGATGCTCAAAAAAGTCTCTTGGCACCATGACCTAAACCCAACAGGAAGTCGGACATTTTGATCTTATTAAAAAAAAAGTAATGGTTAAGATAGGCTGCCAAGCATGTCCTTTTATGTTTTGACATGAAAATGCTATCGCAAGTGCTATCAAGTGTTAAGCGTGAACAAAACAAAAGTGCTATCGCAAACAAAATCAAAATGACCAATACAAAAATTTATGTTGAACATTAAAATTATGTTTTAGCCTTGTAGCTCCATTCACCCCCAGTCATTGTACAGTCATGTGCACTCAATGGTTACTCAGATGGCCACTAGGGGCGGGTAACACTGCACACAACGTGGTAAATAGGGAGTGCGACAGCTATCCCTTAAAGTGTAAGTTCGGAATTTTTGATGTTAAGCTTCATTTTCGACTTACCCGTGATGATTCTGATAGTTTGAGACATTTTTCAGCTCCGTGCACCCAGTCGCGCGCGTGGCGTGGGCGAGTGGGTTTAGCCTAATGCTAGCACAAAACTCTAGTAGCGGATAGCATCCACTACCAAACTCAATTTAAACACTCCACAGTGCACCCAAAGTTAATAAAATATTACAACAGTCAATCGGTGTGAAATCGAGTGATTACAGCGTCATTTTAGAAGTAAAATTAACCCTATATTTTTTAACTTTGTGTTACTGTATGTCTGACTTTGAAGAAGATGATAATGACTTTCATTTTTGTGGCAAACCTTACATGTATGAACCAGAATATACAGACGAAGAGCTAAACAAAATGGTCTATCTGAACGGAAAAATCCACCTGTATTAGAGACGGACCTGTTGCTGCCGCTGCCGCGAATCCGGACAGGACAGCGGGAGATTGTAAGAACTGGATCTAAACATTAGCTTCCATGAACTGGATGTTTCAGGGGATATCACTGTAGTTTGTATTACGGCGCATGAGGATTTCTATTCAATAAATCGAGTGCTGGACGTCTGCAGTAAAGTTTCATCCAAGTTTACTGCAGACGTCCACATGGAAACAAGCCATATTTACTCAACACTTGATTTGTCTACTATTTAGCATGTTCTAATTGGTATGTATTGTTTTGTAGCCTACATTTGATGGTAATCAAAGCTAGACCCTACTACCGCAATATAATGTTTTTCTTGTGTTTTACGCTCAAGTATCGCTCCTCCTCTGTAAAACAACACAGATACTTCTGGTCCACACAATGTAAATGAATAGACGGTCAATTTTTACTTCACAACACTGTAAACACTCAAATTCACCCGATATACTGTCGTAATTGTATAATTATTATTAGTACTATTTTATTAACTTTGGGTGCACTGTGGAGTGTTTAAATTGAGTTTGGTAGTGGATGCTATCCGCTACGATTGGGTTGCGCTAGCTTTAGGCTAAACCCACTCGCCCACGCGCGCGACTGCGTGCTACGATTGGGTTGCGCTAGCTTTAGGCTAAACCCACTCGCCCACGCGCGCGACTGCGTGCACGGAGCTGAAAAATGTCTCAAACTACCAGAATCATCACGGGTAAGACGAAAATGAAGCTTAACATCAAACATTCCGAACTTACCCTTTAATAAGGGTCCTTCTCTACTATTACCATCAACTAAGCTGCTCCTCTGATATGTCTCCATGGATTGGATCGATCGATCCCTCTACCTTCTCATTGGGTTTTCTCTTCCAATCCTTTAATTGGGCCTCCATCTGTTTTTGTCCTTTTTTCCGCTCAGTGCCGTCTGAGGCGCTGAGGCCTGCCATCATCATGCGCCGGGTGTGTGTGTACGCGCGCTCAGGCCTGCCATCATCATGTGCCGCGACCATAACAGAACTGCATACAGCTCCGCATGTAGCAACGGAATTGTGTTGGCGCGCGAGTAACAGGCCGTCTGCTGCCTGCATTGGGAGGAGGTGGGGGTACAAGCTGTGAGGCCCTTGGGTTCATTGCCCGGGCCTAATTGGTATTGTGGCTAAAGGTCATGAAACACTAAAGGGTCTATAGTGTACACACTCCGCCTGTGGTGGATAGAATACGTTCTCTTTTTACCTGTCGCTTTGAACATTTTTTAGCACCTTTGATTAATTAAAAGCTGTTGACGGCGCAGCCTGGAAGAGATACAGAGGGGAGAGACCGAACTGCGACGGGTGGCTCTAACACAACCAGTTGAAAACGTAAAAAAGGCTCAAAATGTTTGAAACACTTGCCAAAGTTCTGGCAAAACAGCAAACCGCCCCCAAAGTGGGGATCGCATTTCTTTTATTAAGTCTGCTCATCTTAATCTGCATCCCCGTCATAAGTGAAGACCGCCTCCATGGCAAGCAATGCTTTAGGTTGAGCTACATTAGGTATGAATTGTTCCATTGCATGCACTGCATGGTTTGTGATTATGGCAAAAACATACAGTGGAAATGTTCCAATCTGAATCAGCCTGCTCTCATGATAAAGTAAGACTTGTGTATACATGCAGTTTCTGCACAAAGTAAGAATTTCACAATCTTCAAGGTGGGGTTACAGTATGTGTTGAAATGAGAGGTATGTGAGCCTTGCTTATGTGTGTTTGTGCTGTGCTACCAGCTGGGTCGGTTAGCTCGGTAAGCCTGCAAAGTTGGACCTGAACGTCGTCCCAATTGTCTTCACAGTGTTGTTTCAGCCATGCCACTTCCTTCACTCTGGAAGGTGGCAGGGGAGATGCATGGATGAGGGGTCCTCATTCCTGGAGGTGCTCCAATAACCCCCTGGGTGTGAAGTGCACAAACAAGCTGCAGTGTAGCTAAAGGGGGTGCCCACTCAATACGTCTCTGCTAGGCTCAAATAACCATGATTTTCTTTTGGGCATGCATCTCTACCCCAGGCTTACAAACGGTTGGCTAGAGCTGACCATAAACAGACAAGCTGTGTAGCAAACTGCGGCAAAAAACAACAACAATTGAGACGCATATTCAGAATGTCCAATGAATTCTCCTAACACCCGAATAATACGGCATATCACATGTTCGGCATGGGCATGTTTTTCAGTGAAATTATATTTAAAGTTCAAGAAAAGCCATGTTTTTAAAAAAAGTTCATTAAATGCATTCATGATGTTTCCAAGTAATCACATTAAATAATTGTGATCTCAATATTGACTAAAATAATCATGATTCTTAGTTTTGCCATAATCGAGTTACAATAATAATAATTGAGTTATCTTACAATATACACGTTTCACGTGTATACACGTTTCACGTTTTTTTTAGTATGCCATCAATGAGAATTAGTCAGAATTGACTGCAGTGTGCAATTTTCTTTTTCTCCCCGCCCCCCGCAAAATCTGCTAAAGTCACAGCCACCCTTGTGATCAAGTCTGATGGCTATTACATGATCCATTTGATTTTTAGTGGAACATTTAGTGGAAAGAATAAATTGCAGCTGCTCTGATAATTCTTGGTTGTCACCTACATGCAGAAATGACACCCATTGACAGTTCACCTGGTTCATATAGCAATGTTTTGCTATATGATGCAAAATTCAAACAATGAGACATATATGAAACATTTCTGAAAATATCTGAAAGGGAGCTTCCTTTAGCTCCCTTTCAATGCCATCAGAGCTAGCTGCTAAAGTTTTGACAAGCAGCTGATGACTAGCCTAGCTAGCAGTTAACATTTTGACAGGTAGCTAAAGACTAGCAAAATAGCTCCTAGCAGATTATCTAAAGCTATGGGAGCAAGCTCTGGCACCAAACCCAATATCCTGAATTCATACAAAACATGTTTGCTAGTTATGTAGTAAACAAACAAATCATCTCTTCTGTAAGAGACCGGCGAGCCTCGTCACCCTAGAGGGAAGATTAGAGCTGCGTCCTGGTTTTAAAGCTTCTTACAGCAGGGACAGCTGCGGCTTTTCCACATCACCTGGGTGCAGCTTCCCAAGCAAGTAATCCTACAGTACATAACTATGTCAAGTGTTTTGTACTATATGGCTTTTGATAGTAGTGACCATATAATCATGCACCTGCACAGGTTTGTGGCGGTTTATTTTTCTTTTTTAACTGTTGTACTTGAAACTGCAGCCATTCATTTTGTTCAAAATTAGATTTTCTCTCCTTTATATACACAGACAAAATTGATTGTAGTGAGAAAAGAAAAAGGTTGATTGAACCATGGGCGAATGTAGCCATGAGCATCGGTGAAAACTAAGGATACATTGTGCAGGCTTAAGTGCTAAAGGGAATGTATTCCAATCTTTTAAAAACAGAACAAAAGTAAATATCCAGAATTTGGCTTGAACTAAGCAGAGGCGCCCAGGCCTAAGGAGCGAGATTGAACCTTCACCCCCCTATGTCTGACTTACCAGTAGACGTAGTAGGCCATGGCCATGACTACCAGTGCCCCACAGATCCCAGTGAAGATCATCACCGCACTCTGGTTCAACATTTTGGCTCCCTGTATTCCACCAAAATCAACGCCCAGAAAATGAAAATGATGTGTTCAAGCGGAAGCGACTGAGGCAGCGCGACAGTGGATATTCACAGTGTGTCCTGCGTCGTAGCCATGGTAATCTCACCGAAGGAAAAGCAGGAGAGATTATGATGATGACAGCAAGAACGCTGTAAGATCCCACGGCTGGAACTGCTCGATCAGCACAAGACCATGTCCCAGACACCAGGGAAATATCCAATGGGTAGATTTCAAAAACTAAGGCCACCAATTAGAACCAGGAAGCAAAAGGAAGTCCCCAGTTGACTATACAACACTTCACAAAAAACTGTTTGGTTGACAAGGAAGGTTGGCTTGCTTACGGGAAGACGTAGATACTTGTGTAAGCAGTATCTTCCATGCATTTTGTTCCACTAATCCATTGGATGAGATTAGGCCTGATTAGCAGGCTACATGCACCCTGGATTTGTCACATTTCATTACAGTTAACCAGAGGGAGAGCTGGGCCCTGCATCCCCATAGACGAGTTAGCAGGATTGTACAGTAGCTATAGGCCACTACACTTAAAGCAATTTATCATAAAGATGTCACTCACGGCTCCACGTTGCGATTGGCCCATTGGGACATTTAATCAGTGAGCGGAGAGCCATGTGACCTTAAAGCAGGTTAAACAGTTTACTAGGAACTTCCTCAAAGTATTGGTGGCCTTTTTGTGAAGGGGGCTGTATTAACCAAACCCAACGTTAATGTTAACCCTCTACTTTCACTTGAACAGGCCAGGCCAGCCCCCACTCTCATTTTAAACTTAAAATCAAAGTCTTGTTTGTTAACAAAATGGTCACATTTTTAAAACTCTTTTTTTTTTTTTACATAACAAATGTGGGCATGTTTAAAACTTAAAAAAAAATCTTAATTTTCTTCCAAAGGAATTCAATGGTAATGGAACATAAAAAAGAGCCTACTTTTGGGAAACTTTGCAACAGTCAGAACAAATTCAGGGTTCAGTCTTGGAATGCTGTGTTTTCAACAACAACAAAATGATATCAAAGTTTTTGCACTCTACAAAAACTTTTATTCAAGTCCTGATTGGCTACTGATTATGTAAGGTATAATGCACGGCGAGCAAGTCAGTTATGAGGAAATAACCGCACGACAGGGGGGAGTTACAGCCGGACGCGCAGCGGAGGGCTGTTAGCTCCCTGAAGTGCGGTTATTTCCTCATAACTGACGCACTACAGTGCATTATCCCGCTCATACCACGGGTAACTTGCCAAAGTAAATAATTCACAATCAGTTTGAAGTTTAGAAATAAACGTATTTTTCTCATCACTTCAGTTATATTTATTAATGTAGCCGATAGGGATGGGCGTTTTGGCTTTTTTTGCACACGTTTACACTTAGAATGTTGGCGTGTATCCGTGGTTAACCGTAATATGACGTAGCAACGCTTACTATGCTCTCGAGCAAGTACATTTCCACACTTTCCCTACCGATCTCGAGTTACACAGGCTGTGGCTACTCGCTATTCAACATCCACAATACAAGGAAAACACACCAATGGAGGCCACATGCAGTTTACGTGTGTGCAGCTTACATTTCTACGAACTCTGTGGAGAATCTAGCATAGAATGTGGAAGTACATGCATTCAAACTAAAATAAAATAAAATAAATTACATTAAAAACTACAAAAAAAATTAATCGAAACTGCCGTTTTCCTATAGTGCGTTCACGTTTTTTTTAGCCAACAGATGTCGATGGTGAGCTTTCCAACTGAGCCACCCCACTATAACTGTAGTTTAAAAAACATCTCATAGCGTCCGACTATCGCGTTGCATCGGACGCTTTCTGTCCACACCGAATCCTTTAAATATACACTTCTGTTCCGTCATGTGAACAAAACTACGTGCCCATCAGCTGTGCACTGTTCCATATAAACAAACCACATAGCCTACCTGTCAGCTGTGGCATGTAAACAAAACATGCACGCCATCAGCTGTGCCATATAAACAAACCAGCTTTGTGAAATACACCCCAGTTGTGCACTCGAGTACAGACTGGAGCCCAACCGTTAATACTTTCATGGTAACGATGGTAAAAGATGGCTGAGTACTTGCCATCTTCCTACGTTTGTACTTTTTAAACAGAAACCACAGATTTTACATTGTGATATTTAGACGCGTCTTTACTGGAAAATTACATACAATATAGCCAATAGCAAGTTGGTTATTAGCGATAGTAATTTACCTTGCTACATTATTTACCTAGCTTGCCATTGATGTTTTTATAGTGAAATGAGGAGGTATCGTAGAGATAATTCATTGCTGAGCCCATCCAACAACACGACCAACAGGAAGGAAAATAGGAACAGCTCGTCCGACAAAGGTTCAGCTCAAACACGCGCCGCATCGCACTGCGCTACTCGCGTCCAGTCAGGACACTCCAAGCGAAAACAAAGCAACCAAACTGATTTTGCTGCTGATGCTCGCGTCACATTTAGTTCAGCCTGGCGTGCCGCCAGGCTTGCAATAAACTGGCGGAATCCCTGAAATTGGCAGACATGTTGAAGCCAAACGTTTGTCTCTATGGTCTGCGCCATTGTGAAAACTGGAAACAGCCAAATCATTTGGGGGGAAAAGATATCTAAACTTTTAATCCAGCCATTGGCCATTATGAGAGCAACATATGAAGGCATAGGCGTTAAAGCAGGAGCAACAACATGGGCTGTGCTTTTCCACAATCGATTTGTGTAATAGTTATGAACCATCAACCGCGTCAGAAAAGCACGAGTCAGATCAACATGTCATAGAGAGAATGGAAGAGGGGATTAAGCCGTTACACTGTACTGAAATGCATTGAGCACATAGCAACTACAATATTCTACACTCTTAGAAATAACTTTATTAATCAACATGACAAACCATCTGCTATGTATTCTAGAATTTCTATCACACGTGATGGTTTTTAAAATAATTTGCTAGACCGTTTTGAGATATTCATAGGGAAAGCAGCTAGATAGCTACCTAGCCAACATTACTACCGTTAATATCCAAGATACTATGGCAGTGTGAGCAGCTAGCTCCAGACGTGTCCCCTCTATTATGTCACATAAATTCCATTGTGGGTAGATTTACGAAGATTTGGCAGATTCCCGAGTTAAAGTTTTCAAACTTCAAATGCATATGTGTTTTCAAATAAATATGATCACAAACTTACAAGTTACTATGATATAGTTAAGGGGTATTTGAGAGGCATGTGTCATCACTTTTGTAAGGTAAATTCACTGGTGCCTTTAACATTCAACCATGATTACTGCCGCTTGGGCACACAAGTTGGTTGTTGCTAGATTGGATCATCCGGAGGGATGATTTGTGAGTTAAGGTCAGGTAGGGTTAGGTTTTAGGTTAAGGTTAGCGTACAACTCTCGCAACAGCTCCCTCCGGATGATCCAGTCTAGCAACAACCACACAAGTTCCTCAATAGAAATGTTGTGTAAAGTAATAATAACAGAGACATTGTGTCATTTTGGACTAAATAATTAAGTTAAGAACTGAGGAAATAACAGAATACGTATGTGGTTGTATACTTGAGTAGAGAGTCACAATAAAAAGCCTTGGTCACAACTATACAGAAAGGCCAGGGGAGGGGCCGTCATGTGCATGGTTGCTAGGCAGACAACTAAAAACTCTTTGGGGCCAATGTCAAATTTGATTCACTCAAGCCTAGATAGAAAGAGAAATAAACCGTTATGGCATTACTGAAACCAATGGGTTCTGAGCAACAGCAAAGCCCAGAGGTATCACCACTAGACCTTGAGGCCCATTATGAATAGAGATTGAAAATACATTTCGACAGCATAACAGCGAAGGTCATTTAGACTAGATTTTACATGTGGGAAGCTCTGCTGACCACTAGGGTCGGTGTTACCCTAGCGACGACAGCCCTCAATGAATTGCCCATTTAATTCATTGCAGAGCTGACTGAAGTAGAACAGGTCATTTTTGGTTATTTTTGGTTACCCATTCCTCAAACCTCTTCCTCAATGGCATAGCTGATGTTGTAATCTTGTTCTTCGCTGAAGGCAGATGAGATAAGACGACCAGAGAATCAAATAAGCACAGTTTGCTGAAGTCAACAGAAAAGTGAAGAGGTGTAGGAAGGAACACTGCAAGATAGATAGAAAGTGAACAGACTTGTTTGGCCCTGTTGCTTGAGAAGGCATGTAATGTACCATTAGCACATAACATAAATATAAGCATACTATTATTACATATTCTCCCTACTTGTGGCTAACTCTCATAGGTGATCAGATAAAGGCCTACAATTTCATTTCATTTCAATTCATTTCATTCCACACTTTATACAAACTATATACTATACAGACATAATGCCCACTAATTGGCTTAGAGAACTTGTTCGGTCATAATGCACAATTATATAAAAAGTAAACAAAATAAAAACAGTAAATAGAATACTAAATAGCCTCCTCTATTGTCTACGAGTTGCAACTTTGAATTCTCACCAACCTCCTGACAAGTGACACATTTACAAATAGATGTATAGTTAGGCTTCACAAATATTAAATCATTTGTGTAGATTACTTGCATGTAAGATTGTTGCATTTCAAGAGACACTGCCATTTTAAGATTGATAGGAGGATGGCATGATGCTTACATAGCTCCAACAGTCAACAACAGACCAGAGAATATAGATCACTAGTGATCTGTCCTAAGCCTTTTCATAAACCCCGAGCTTCGTTGTCTAAGACCATGATCAGCCCCCCTGCTCTACTACCTACTGGATAACGGGATTACCAAACTTGGTTACTACAATGTGATCCCACCACCCCCATCACATACAATCCAGTCCCGGTTTTGTGGGTGATATGCAACGTCAATGTAATGTCGACATCTTCGTGAAATCCCAAAAAGTACGCAACACAAATTGCTTTACAATAGCTGGGGAATACATACATAAAACATGTAATAGCACATATTATTTTCAGGCCTGCAAACATGCACAACGTAGAGCTGTGTTTGCGAGATGTGGCATCATGCCAAAGATAAAACACGTCAAAAAAACTTGAATGTTTAAATTAAATTGTCACATCGGCGCAAAAAAAAAAAGAAAAAAGCAATGCTTAATAATTGACAGATACTTGCCTGTACAACGGATAGTCAACGGCGTTGGTCAAAACTACAGAGCAAAGTTAACCTTGGCTAACAGCATACATGAGTGAACTGGAGTAACCCGTGTGGTACGACATGTTTACGCATGTCAAGTCAGTACCCAAGAGCGCGTGGATGCCGGGGGTACAGGGAGGTACGACATGGTTCTTACGCATGTCAAGTCAGTACCCAAGATCGCAAGCTGTTGGGGGTACAGGGAGGTACGACATGGCATGTCAAGTCAGTACCCAAGAGCGCATGCTGTTGGGGGTACAGGGAGGGCTAACAGAGCCGTGGTCTTTCTTATCAAATATCTCCATCGCAATTAATTATAGTGCCGTGATCTTTGCATTAAACATTTTTTCCCAAACGCGACTTTTGTTGCTTGGGGTACTTTTTCTACATTTATATTTGTTCTTTCGACTGTCAATGGTGCGATGGGAGTAATTCAATGGGTCACTAAAACAAGACAAAAAAAGTCGCACTTGACAACTATTTAATTGTAATGATAAAGAAAGTCGTAGCAGTAGCAACTCATCCTTTAGAAGTGAAACGTTCGTGGAGTGGTAGTTCATAACACCACTTGGAATACACTAGCATCAACGTCGCTTCGCCACATTCTAAACGATAACTCCAGTTTTGGCCAAAGTAACACATTCATCTTGAAAATGTCCTTACTGCCATGTGTAAATGAACGGTACATACAGTAGGACTGCAGCTGCTGCACAGGACTGCTGCCAAACGTCAGCATAGTGGGGGCTAAGGGTGAGCTTGGTTAGCGGTAGCCAACACTGTTGTTGAAATATCATTTTAAAGGATTCTAAGATAACGACCCATCCGCCACATTCTACTATTGTCGGGAAATCGCCTATGTTAAAATAGCAGTGTATGCTCAGATGACAGGCATTTGTTGATAACGTTAAGCAACGCTAGTTAGCCATGCAGCTAGCTGACCGTGAGAATGCTGTTAGCAGCCTGGTGTTCTGCGTGTGCTTACCTTAAAGAGTGTGACGGGCCAGTCCTGTTTTTGCAATCGAACAGATACAGTCGGAGCTTAAGCTCTTTCTTTAAGGCGAAATTATTAACTTGACCTTATCCCTAAACTGATACATTTAACCAAATGCTAGTTGTAAGAGTGCTACTGTTTGACGGTTAAAACCCCATCCCCTCAAAGCGAATCAGAAACGACGGCCAACATCCGGTCCCGCCCCTCATTCATTCTATAACTTCCAGAGAATCACCAGTAACACAAGGTGCTTACTGTATGGAATTAGAACGAAGAGATAGAATAACGACAATCTGCTGCGTGTTTT
>OMPB01119823.1:0-12052 GCA_900312615.1 Stylephorus chordatus | reverse complement strand
GTCCAATGTAGTAAATGTTTGATATAATAACATTGTTTTGTGACGTGCGGTGGCTTTACTCTTCACAGGTTGTTTGGCTCGTGATCCATCTGCCTGGTGACTTGGATCGTATTACACTACAACGAGCTTCCCATTCCCTCAGAAAAGCCCTGTCTTCATTTAAGCATTTTTAAAAATGTTGTTTCTATCCTTTTCTCATCAGCCCTCATTGTCCGATTCTTCGTTTATCGATATGTACATTTTGTCTACCATGTTTGTAAGAGAGACTTATGTTTGAGTTAATGTTGGGACTTCTTTGTTTTATTTCAGTTCTAAATATGGTATTTACATTATTGGCTAGGTATGTGATGTGATTTAAAATAAAAAAGCAGTGACTTCAAAATGTACTTTGACTTATATTTCATTGCAGACGGCACGAACAAGATATTTCATATTTTGTCTGGTTAACTTCATTTCATTTGTAAATAAACATCTGTTCTGGCCGGCAAAACATTCAAAAAAAAAAAGTTGGGACAGGGTCAATTTAGGGCTAGCCTAGTAATGAGATTTATTTTTTTTTAAATGAATAATGATGTGATTTAAAACAGGTGATGTCAACAGGTGATTGTAATCATGATTTGGTACAAAAGCAGCATCCAGGAGATTTTTAGGAGAAAAGATGGGCCAGTAGTTGCCAGTTTGATAACAAATGCGTGATAAAATTATTGAGATGTTTAAAAGCAATGTTCCTCAAAGATAGGAAGGGATTTGAATGTTTCACCTTCTATGGTGCATAATTAAAACATTCAAGGAATTTCAGAGCGTCAAGGGCAAGGGCTCAAGCCTCGGCCGAATAACTGCTCTCCGTCATTCATCTATAAGCAATATAACCACATGGGCTCAGGATTACTTTGGCAAACCTTTGTCAAGCACAAATGCCAGTTAAAACTTTACTGTGCCAAAAGGAAGCCTTATGTTAACCATGTCCAGAAACACCTTCAACTTCTCTGGGCTCGGATACATCTGGGATGGATCATACAGTGGAAATGTGCATTGTGGTCAGATGAATCAGTATTTCATGTCTTTTTTTTTTAGAAGAAATGGACGCCATGTGCTCCGGACTACAGAATAAAAGCACCATCCAGAGTGTTGGCAGCAACAAGTCCAAAAGCCAGGGTCTGTCATGTTATGGGTGGTGTCAGTGCCCTTGGCAAAGTTGACTTGCACTTCTGTGATGGCACTATTAATGCTGAAAAGAGATTTTGGAGCAACATATGCTGCCTTCAAGACATCTTTTCCAAGGACGCCCATGCATATTACAACAAGACAATGCAAAACCACATTCTGCACTGCACAGATTACAAAGGCTATGGCTGCGGGTGCTGGACTGGCCTGCTTGCAGTCCTCTCCAATAGAGAATGTGTGGTGCATTTTGAAACGCAAAATGCTACAAAGAAAACCCGTATTGTTGCACACCACTTGTTTTGCAGGAAGAATGGGACAAAATTACACAAACGCTTCATCACTTGGGTGTCTTCAGTTAAACGTATTTTTAATGTTGTGAAAAGGAATGGCAACATTACAAAGTGTTTCTTTACAGTTTTTTTTTTTTTTTGCAAGAATCAAAGTTTATTTGGGGGGCGGGGCAATAAAATTCATGAGATAAAACCTATTATATACAGTCTATAGGTAAAACATCAAATGTGCTGTTTATGTATTCTGTTGTTTAGTGTATGTATTGTATTCAATGTAAAAAGATAATTTTACTTTTCACTTTTAATTTAACATAGGCTACCATCCCAACTTTTTTTTTCAGATTTGGGGTTGTAGTTTTGCAAGATACAATTCCTGTTATGTCAGACGCCCAATGAGTAACTCAGTTGGTAAATCTTGTTCTGGGGCGGGAGACAATTTATAAAATGTTTTCCTTGTTACAAGAACCATTATATTTAAATTTAAAACCCAATATTATTTAAAAACGTGATGGTGGTATGGCCTACTAAAGGTTAAACGTTAAAGTGAGTGTAATTCCACAACCCAAACCTCGAACGGAGGTGCGCTTGCAGAGTGGAACACGAGCTCCATTGAAAAGGCGTGATTACGTAAAATTTCCCGGCATGCTTTGTCTGAATGCCTTTTAGAAAGGCCTGAGGCGGAGGCCAGATTGGAGGCTACCAGACCGTTTGGTAGCCTAGCTGATAAAAGACTGTTATATACATTTGGATCACACAAACAACAAACAGCAGCGATCTCATAAGAGAAATAGGCACCACAAAACATGGTGCGTATTCTCATAGCGCATCTTTGGTTAGGCGTGTGAGTGACGGCACGTCAGCCATAGCCGCGCTAGTTTGGGGGGTTATCGTGAGTCTGTCCGGACCAGACCCGTGCAACAGCCAGGCATGACAGCAGCTACGGCGACTCCGCAGCTAATGAGAGACCGGCTGCTTCAGGCCATCGATGGCCAGAGCAATGTGAGTATAAAGCAACTGAAAAGTGTAGCTGTGTTAGCCGTGTCACGTCGAATGGATGACAAACAAGCAAATGGGGAACATTTCCTATCGAATCAGCTGCCTAGTTGTTGTAGCCATTTAACGTTACTAACCTGACAACTAGCTGTAGTTAGCTAATTAGCGAAGCGAGTGCTTTTACTGGTCATAAATGCGTTTCAAGGGCCTTTAACTTTTATTGATGTATCTTACGTGTTAGGAGAGTTGTTATGTTAAATAACAATTTCAGTAAGCAACTCGTAAGTTGCTAAGATGCCGCTGTCAACTTGTGCAAGACCACATTTTATTTACAAAGCCATGGACACAGACAAGATTTGCAAAGTCCATTGGTAATTCGGTCCTTTATCACCAAATAACTGTTTTACTGAAATAAGTGTCTTATTTAAAAGTAGCTGTATATCAATATATTATCAAAAGGAGGTGACCATGGTTCACATTGTTGACCAACAAAATTATTCTGGTTAAATACTGACACTCGCTTGCAAAGAAATTCAATCTCCTTTTGGATAGGAAAGTGAGTCCCAAATAAAATACCTATAGTCATTTGTTCACATTTACTGACTAAATTGCTTTACTTCTTAGCTTTAGATTAATAAAGCTCGCAACTTACTACAACATATGTTGTATACACACATTTTTTAAAGTTATTATTTTTCACCCTTAATTTCTCCTCTGTAAAATAGAATATTTGCATGCCGTCTCAGTTTGTAATACCGTTCCTGAAACTAGAAAGATGTGTAGTTCTGTTCCGAAAAAGATCAACAGGTGCATATTTGAAAGTTCATGCAAATACTGACCCCTTCTTGAAGTCATGCACATGTCATTTGAATGTGAATTTGACCATTTGACTTACACTGTAATTACTTTAGTTACTACTAAATCTAGATTGTTTTTACTATTATTCATTATATAATTTGTATTTTTAGCAGATATGCAACATGGTGGCAGTTATGGAAGTCATTTCATATTTGGAGAAATATCCCATTACCAAAGAAGCACTGGAGGTAGGTCACAGGACAAAAAAAAAAGAAGCTATAAATGTCAATTCAAATGTACAATGTATTTCAAAGTGTACAAGTGTCATATCAGTTTCATGAAGACTTAACTGCCATGTCTTTCAAGGAAACCCGTCTGGGCAAGCTCATCAACGATGTACGGAAGAAGACCAAGAATGAAGATCTTGCCAAGAGGGCCAAAAAGCTCCTCCGCAACTGGCAGAAGTTGATTGAGCCGGGGCAGAATGAGGCTTTACCCAAGGGGCACACCGGAAACACAGGGTCTTCCAGTGGAGGGGTTCATGTCGGCAAGGCGGACCTCTCCACCTCGGCCCCCACCCCTCCGTCAGCCCGAGCAGCTCCGGAGCTAAAGAACCGAAATGACTTCAACAACTCCCCCAAGATCGAACAATCAAGCGGCCGTAAACGTAAGTGTGAGCAAAAGGAAGGGCAGCACTTGCAAGCAAAGATGGCCAAGACGTCCGCCTTCGATAAATCCCACAAGGCACTGTTGCCATCCAACGGAATCGGGGGAGGCTCTGGCGCATTGACGGATGTGTCATACTCTAGTGTGCATCAGCCGTCAGACAAGGAGGCTGCGCATCAACCGGACGCCGACCGGCTGAATAAAATCCCCGTCAACACTGTCCGACCGCACCCTAGCTCTCTGGGCTTCAACCGAGCCCCTAGCACTTCCGCCTTGCTGAAGACCTCCGTGTTGCAGCAGCATGCCAGACTGGATCAGATGGCCTCCGGGGGACAGTGTCAACCCAGGAGCCCCCGCTGTTCCTCCCACAGTCCTCGAACTCCAAAGCAGGAGGGCGGTGCTAAGCAGACTGCGGCTAAAACGGCAGCCGCATCCAGCCCCGGTGGGGTCCCTCTGTCCATGGAGGGCTCCGGGCTGGGGCCCTCGCCTTTGCCTTCTCCACAACCTTTGAATGCTTGTGTTCAGGGTTCGCACACTGATGGGTTGTGGTCTGCCGACGCTGCCTCCAAACCCGCAAATTCCCGCCACAGTCTAAGCGCCTCCGTCATCAAGGATGAGGGCGGCTTGGAGGTCGACGGCACCGTGGACAATACCGAGAGGAAGAAGAAGAAGAAATACAGGCCTAAGGATTACGTGGTGAATTTAGATGGACAAGCCGTGGATGACGGCACTAAGCCAGTCAGGTTAAAAGACAGGAGGCTGACCTTTGACCATGCCACGGGCCAGATTAAATCCTGCCTCAGCAAGGAGTCCTGCCCGGAAGACGAGGTGGTCAGGCCCGCTTCCGCACCAGACACGACAACTACTGAAGTTCAGAAGCAGAACCCGCCCGTGCTGCCCAGTCCGTTCCAGCAGACCAATTGGAAAGAGTTGTCCAGGAATGACATCATCCAGTCCTATCTTAGTCAGCAGAGCAGTGTGCTTACGACATCAGGGGCCCGGGCACCTGGAGCGCTCTTTTTCATGAATGAATACTTGAAGAAAGAGGAGCTTCATATCAAAGAGGCTAGTAGGAAGATGCATGTTCTAGCTTCAGATCATGTTGCTGCCACAGACTTACCAGGTGTTACCAGAGAGGTCACAACGGAGGACCTTAGTAAATTACACACCAATCACTGGCCTGGGGTTAATGGTTGCTATGACACCAAGGAACATTGGTATGATTGGACAGAGTGCATATCTTTAGACCCACACGGCGATGAAAGTAGGCTAAATATACTGCCATATGTCTGTTTTGAATAGAGACCTAGGTTGCCATTTTCTTATTTGGAAGGTTAAGTGTGCTCCTTATCGCATTTCCAATAAGAGTGCATGGTTTGGATGTCTTAATTGCATTTCGTAACCCTTCCCTGCTCTTTTGCACATTTGAGGAAAGCGGCCTAAAGTTTGATGGAACGTTGCTTAGCTGCACCTTCATTAAAGCTCAGAAACCTTGTGTGAGGCTGATAATTAAAGCGAGGCTATGCATAATCGGGTCAGTTGGAGAGCTGGGGTTGAACATAACTAGAGGTTGGGTTCAATAGATGGGAGCCACACTGGCCACCATGTGTGTGTTGTTTTTGCCATTAGGAAGAAACTTCTGTTAGCACAGATGCCATTTGGAAGACGAGTTAAAGCATTTGAAGAATTGTTGGGGACCACTCATTTTGGTGAAAATTAAATCCACTGAAAAAAAAAACGCTCCTAAATTAACTCTTAAACCGTTGCACACTACCTCCTCCTTTTGGGGCTTTTTGTAATAAGTACCTGGTCCAGTAGCGGCATTTAAAACAAACTATTTTTTTTTTTTAACTGTTTTTAATCCCAAAATGTGAAGGCAGGCCCAACAATTCAAAACATAAGTTGTCTTCTCCAGGATATACAAGTTTCTTTCTGAGCCAGGAAAGTCAGGTTTTTGTAGGCTACGACAATATCACCTGAGAAAGAAGAAAGGGGTGGTTGTCATTAACACATGAATACGTTACTCTATACATTTGCTCTACCTTTACAAACAGGTTTAGTAAACACGCTTTTTTGATTCATTCAGATTCACTGAACTGATGCTAAAGCAACATTCCAGACTGTTCCCTTGACAACGCCAACCGGTCTTAGGAAAAAATCTCCAAATTACACATTTTCATAATGTGAATTTCAATTTTTGTATTTTATATCTGCCTCTTCCTGTGTTTGTGGTTGGAAAATATAAATTCAACAGAGGGCTGATGTTACAATAATGCATTTTGTACTGTGAGAAGAAATGGAAACCTAATATGCTGGAAAAATGTACTTAATACCATTCCTTTAGATATTGTTTGCCTTATGGAAACCTGTGATTTCCCTAAAACAGCCTTAGTGAATGTACAGACACAACCTTTTGTGTTCAATTGAATGCGGAAGAGAACATTTGCTACTTAGTCCTTTTTAAGTGGACGTGTTTAAGTGTTAATAAAATAAAATAAATAAACGTAAAGTGTACATTTATTGCCTCTAAATTCCGTTGGGAATTTAATTAGGTAACCTCAATCACAAAAAAAAAAATCCACATTTGCAATAATTGTCTGTAATCAATGTCTCTTCAGATGCCTCTAATGTAGGAATGTTTCATGTTAAATGTTGATCTATGTTAAAACAGTTGGCGTGTTCCTAACAAACATTTATCCTTATCCATCGAAATCAAGATTTTAGTTCGGTTGTTTTCAATGGATTCATACATGCCCCAATGGCTGTATAATAAGAGCCAATATTTATTACTCTGTAGTGGTGGCTAGGAGAGCATGGGTCCTACATACAAATAAACCCGGGACTTGGAATCCTGGATGTCCATGCCCGGGAATACTTCCGTGGTGTGCACCAAGCAGCGGAAGTGACGTACACCACACGCTCCACGTCTCACTTTCACAATCTTTCTCCGCCGCCGACTGCCAGTGCCACAGCCGGAGAATCCGAAGTGGAAGATGGCTGCGGTGGAGCGTCCCCCAGTCAGAGAAGGGGTCCGGATAGTTTTCCTCTGCGTATGCTGGTATACAGTTAGTTCAGGAGGAAACGTCGTTAACAAAATAATTCTTAATGGATTCCCTTATCCGGTTACAGTCTCACTCTTTCATATATTTTCAATCGTCATCTTCCTTCCACCGTTGTTACGGGCATGGGGAGTCCCTAAAATCGAACTACCTAGCAACTATTACCGGTGGTACATTATTCCCTTAGCTTTCGGTAAATATTTTGCATCCGTATCAGCTCACTTCAGCATATGGAAAGTACCTGTCTCCTATGCACACACCGGTGAGTATTGGCTGAGTTTATCCGAACGTAAAGCCGAAGTGAATACTGTTGATGTTTGTACGCTAGCTAGTTCAGCTAATGCTAGCTAGTTGAGTTTGTATTGTCGTAATTCATTTGCCAACCCATGTCCCAAGACTAACCGGTACCATTTGCATTCATTTCTGCTTTGTCTCGATCAAACAATTATGTTTGATGCGATCATTTACTTTTTAATTAGATTTACTCCTTTAATCTAATTGGGAACTCATGACTCAATTTAAGGACACAGTTATGAATGCTAGCTAGCTACTAAAATCACAAACGTAGAGAGACGTTAGGGGGAGGGTCCCTGCCTTTTAAACTTTTCTGCAGTGTTTTAAAATGTTCCTAAATGGACAAAGCAGGCACTTGTATTCCGTGACCACTATCTACATTAACCATTTCGGTGTTCATTACATGTATCTTAGCTATTTTAAAACCTCTTTCTTTTATAAGATTGATTTACTTTTTTATAAGCTCACCGCAGGTAAGCTGTTATATTGAAAACACACCCTGACCAAACAACGTAATTAGATTACGCTTATTTAATGATGCAGAGATCTTTTTATTTTTAAATTTTAAATGTTATTGTAACACTTTATTAAAGACAAAACAAGCAACAGCCCAGGGGTACAGGCAAATAAGGGCAGCAAGGCTCTTCATTAAGAAGTCCAAATCATAGCACCAACTTCAGTCCAAGATGCTCCAACATCAGTTCTGCAATGTCACAAAGGATGCGTATAATAGCGCAGTCCTTATAGCTTTAGAGTTTTATGGTATCCACATATTCATTGTGTACATTCTTAAAAACAGGAAATAATGTATTTTAGAACCATTGAATTTGCATTTGTGGATGTGGTATTTAGCAAGTAAGAATAAATATATATATTATAAAATATCTTCCTCCATTTTCCATTTTAAATCAAACATGCCAAAAAAAAAACATACTTAAAAACAAAAATCTACTATGTTTGGATGAACTCTAGAATGTCTGACCAAAATGTCTCTGTATGAGAACAATTCCAAAACAAATGTGACACATTGTCATCTGAAATTTTACAAAATGAGCAGCCAGACACTGTCTTGTTTATATCTCTTAAAGGGTCAGTTTGACATTTTTGACATAAAGCCTCATTTTCAACTTACCCATGATGATTCTCATTGATTGAGACCTTTTTCAGCTTTGAAAGGCATGGGCTTACCTGTATGTCTGAATTTGAAGAGGATGATAAGAGCATAATTTGACTTCTGAAATTATGCTCTAAATACTCCAATTCACCCCATTAGACTGTCGTCATATTTTATTAACTTTGGGTGCACTGTTTAAATTGAGTTTGGTAGTGTCTGCTACTAGTTACTCTAGGGTTGCATTAGCATTAACCTATCTGCCCAACTGCATGCACTGAGCTGAAAAAGGTCTCAATGAGAATCATCATGGGTAAGTCAAAAATGAGGCTTTGTGTCAAAAATTCCGTACTTACCCTTTAAGGAAAGATTTTGCTGCGGTAGAACCTGTAAATCAATTTAAATGTAACTTCTCTCACGTTGTTAGTAAGAAAATACTTGAGAGGCAAGGACCACGCTTTTCTCCGAGGCACATTCTCTATTATACCATTCCATAATGGGATTATGTAAGGAATTGTTGACATAAGGAAATGTCTTTTTGGAATAAAGCCCGAATTTTTCTATTATTAATCTGATGCTCTGCTGAAAATGCAGTGACATGAGTGGCGTGTTTGAGCAGGGTGTGTGGCTCTGTCTTATCAGTGTCCGGGTGATGTAATGGATGACATTCCTTTATCACGGTAAATACATCTATTTGTAGATGTATGAGACTTAATATTAATGTTATTTTTTTATTTTTTTATTTTTTTCTGTAAAATGAATTAAATTAAAAGTGCCACCTTTTAGCTAGACATACTAGGGGCTGTTGTCTTTGCATTTTATTTGTTATTTGGTTTAAAAAAAATGCGAAAACATAAGTTATACTAGTAAGCTAGTAGGTTAATTTCCCAATATTTGCAATAATTTAAAATTGTAGATTATTTTTCACTATATATTTTGCTATATATAAAAACGAAGGCATCCAGAATTCATTCGGACACTATTTGGCATGACAGCTGTCTGACGTTGTAAATGTAGATCTTCAACAACCCATGTGTATACAATGTAATAAAGTGCCCTTTTACAGGTGCAACCTGTTCACAACTTGTCAATATCCTTGACATTGTTATGGCAAACTGTACTCTAGGCCTATATTTCAAACATTGTCCTTACCTGTCTTTCTGCAGTGAAGGCCACAATGCCAATATGGGTGGTGCTGTTGTCAAGGGTAATCATGAAGGAAAAGCAAACGACGAGGGTGAGTAGACGCAACACAACACAGTACCGGGTCTGTTCGTGGCACTCCCTGCACTACCACCGTGAGTGCATGGGCTTGGCAGGGGCTGCATAACACAAGCCCTGCCTTCGTCTTCCATCACTCACAGCACATCCGAGTGGTCTTTTGGTCCTGACTCAAGTTTGTCTTGTGCAGCAGAATGGAAGCCCTACACTGACGGGAAGCTCTCCCGTTTCTCGTTCAAATCCAGGGAATCACTTGTTTCTTTATCTGTGTACTGGTATTTCTGATGCTGAAGAGATTAGAGGGTTCACATTAGAGCCCCGCGATGAATTGATTTTATCAGTTCATTCGAATTTATGGTTTAGGACGATGTTTTAAACCTGGGTAGTTATGGTACGGAACCGCCACCGCTTTTTGTTTGGTGAAAGTTAGGTTTGCACTCTATTACCCTCTATTTGAACCCCTGATGCTAAATGGGCAGGCAGTAGAGCGGGTAGGGAGCTTCAAATACCCGGGCACGGAGATGGACACCCTTCTGTCTTTCTCCCAACACACTGACTCGGTGTATAAGAAGGCACAACAACGCCTGTTCCTGCTGAGGAAACTCGGGAGCTTTGATGTCAGGAAGGACATTTTAACAGCTGTGTACAAATCTCTCATTGAATCTGTACTCACCTTCAACATCACATCCTGGTTCAATTCCATCTCTGTTAGGAATAAATCAAAGCTCTCCCGGATCATCAACCAAGCAAGTAAAATAACCGGTGATACCCATACTCAATTATCAGCATTCTATACCCAGGCAGTTGGGAGGAAGGCCAACCGCATCACAGATGATCCCACTCACCCCTGCACAAGTCCTTTCAACTATTCCCATCAGGATGCTGCTATAGTCCCCCCTGGCCAACAAAAAGAGCTATAGAAATTCCTTCATTTCCACAGCCATAAATATTTTAAACAAAATGGTGAAAATAACTTGAACGCACAATGGTACTTTGCAACAGTATTTTAGTATGTCCAAATTATAGTATTTTATCTTTTTGCTGGTTTTATGAGGCTACTTTTTAGGAATAGCATATGCTTTTAGTCTGAGGATGCTTTGTAGGCCTACTGTATGTTTATTTTTGTTTTGTTTTTGAGCCTTGTCTAAAGACGATTTTCTGTCAATGACAACATTTTTTGAATTGAATTGAATAACACATTGCCAGTAGATTGTATCTTATTCACAAAGCCATCTTATTCAATTTAGTGTGAATTGAGCTGACAGTTATCCTACTAAAAACTGAAAGCACTGGCTGCACAGGAAAGTGAAAGAATGGGCCCATGAGATTCCAATACAGCCTACAGGCAATGCAGTGTAACCACGCATGCTTGTGTGTGTGCACACGTGCACTGGACCAGAAACGGGGACAGCTTTTCTCTCTAGTGCCACAACGAACAACATCACCATTAATGCCTTTAAGGAATTAGTGATCCAACTCAGTGGCCTTGTGGTTAGAGTGTCCGCCCTGAGATTGGGAGGTTGGGGGTTCGATCCTCGACCGAGTCATACCAAAGACTTAAAAAAATGGTACCCAATGCCTCCCTGCTTGGCACTCAGCATCAAGGATTGGATTGGGGATGTGTGAATGTACTACTACTACTCCTACTGTAAAGCGCTTTGGATAAAAGCGCTATATAAATGCACCATTTACCATTTTTATCGTACTTAACACATTGACTGCCGTTGACGAGTTAACTCCTCAAATTGTTTTTTCAGTAGTTTTCACTAGATGGCGCTCTTGCGCCATAGGTGAATGTGGATCCGAGCTCTCGGGTGCCCCGGAAGTAATCGAACAAAGAATTCTATATAAGGGGAGGTGCGATCGTTGATCATTTATGATCATTTTTACAACGATCGCGATCATTTTTCAGCTTTTCTTCTCAGATTGTGAAACCATGCTGTTTTCAACTGCTAATGCCTACATAACAGAAGGTTTTAGGTTTTTTAGGTTTTTTATTGGATCCCCATTAGCATGACAAAAAGTCAGCTATTCTTCCTGGGGTCCTAATTCATCACCAAAAATCCACATTATTATACATGTAACATAGAACATGACATCACAAAACGCCATAACAAAAATAAAAATACAATGAGACATACATCCAACCACAATACAACTACAACAGAAAATGACAAGACAATGACAAGACAAGCTCCCAACCAGTTAAGTTACATTACGATGCTTCGTAAAACTGATAACTGATAAAACTGATAACTGAGCAAGGGTGTCATATACTGTATATGACAAGGCCAGTGAGCTAGGGAATGTACTGTAGCTTCCCTCCTGTGGAAGGGCCTTTCACCTTGGGAGTTGTGGCTGTCGCTCTCATGCCTTCTGGAAAAGGCTCCACTGCCGGACGCTCCGATAAGCCTTGTAAGAGCTTTCGGGATTCTAGGGAGTAATGGAAAACACTT
>OMPB01119674.1:0-10194 GCA_900312615.1 Stylephorus chordatus | reverse complement strand
TGTCCATTTCAGCACCATGCACACTCGACCCATGTTCAGCTCAAAACGAGTTAAATCAAAATGTTGCATTCACTCTCGCTTCCGCTTCAGACTACACACACACACACACACACACACACACACACACTCTCACAGACACATACACACACGCTCTCACACAGACACATACACACACGCTCTCACACAGATGCGCACACACATGCTCTCACAGACGCACACACACGCTCTCACACAGACACACGCACACACACACTCACACAGACACATACACACACTCACACAGACACACACACGCACACACACAGACACTCTCACACACACGCACACACACGCTCTCACACAGATGCACACACATGCTCTCACAGACGCACACACACGCTCTCTCAGACGCACACACACTCTCACGCAAACGCACACACAGTCACACACACGCTCTCACAGACGCACACACACACGCTCACACAGATGCACACACACACACAGACGCACACACACACGCTCTCACACAGACGCACACACACGCTCTCACACAGATGCACACACACACGCTCTCACACAGACGCACACACACACACTCTCGCACACACACAGACGCACACACTGCCCACTAAAAACAAATAACAGGACATTAGAACACTAATTGGCCCTAAGGTCATCGGTTAGTTATCCCATTTAACTTTTTTTTCTCCAGCATACGCCAAAATAAAAACAACAACAAAAAAAGGCTCTCCTTCATGATCCATATTTGTCCATGCACATATACGCATTTATGTATGTGCATATATGGGCGACATGCTTTGTATGTACATGGGCAACATGCGACATACGTTCTTGCATGACACGCCGGCTTCCCTTCTATATTTCTCCTTCTCTTCTCTTGCCCTTCTCGTTTATGTCTCAATAAACAGTTGGCAGGGACATTAATGAGAGAGCTGTTGGGACGTGGCCCATCGAACCTGGGCACGGCGGAGCTGGAAGCTCTGGCAATGTTAGGGTCACCTGGTCAATGAATATGAAGGCTTCTCCTATTAAAAGTTTGTCAGTGACAAATAACCAACTGTTGGTATATGAAATGCTCCATTGTGTCATTTTGTGGAGGACAAGGGACATTTTCAGCTTGGCTGCTCGTACACCGGCCCCTGAGCTGGCCCTGGAAAAGCTGTTTGTTTGACCCTAAGGAGTGAGAATTGACAAAGCAAGCCCGAAGCATTTGTTTCTTCTGCTAAGCCACAGATTGAAAATGATTTCCCAGCGCCCCGTTTGAGATCTCTGTGAAGGTGGTCATCAATTATTTCCTGATACATGACACAATATGGTACCTATTTTACTGACCACTGCTTTCTGGTTGGGCAGATATAGCATCTCTGTTATCAGCCCATTATTGATGGCGAATGGGAGCACAGTAAACAGACCTGTGCGTTCGCTTCTCTGTCGTTGGACTGGGCATTACAAACCTAACTAACAACGTCACCGACGGCAACGGAACAGATACCTGTAGGGTGTAGGGAAAACAGTGGCATTGTGCCTTTATATTTTCTTTAAAAAAATTATTTAAGACATTCTATATTGCAATTGGTTCAATCAATTTTGTATATATATTTACAGTATGGCAAAAGTTATGAATGAATAATTAAACCAACCAGAATAATGGCTGATAATTACATCACAGAATCAAAATGGATAACCACGACTGGCATGCATTCATATAGTATAAGACTCTTTTAGGCAATGCTGTTTAATCTTCATTTCAAGAGAAGTGTGGGGCTACTGAAAGCACACTGTGTTTTTTTGAGCAAATGGAGTCCTAAATTGCTTTTTTTAAGTACCAAGCGCCAGGGTAATGTCTAGAGGTACCGACACAGCATTCCGGTGGCAATGATTTATGGTGTGGGGCAGCTACAAATTGACTTGTATGCAAGAAATGTAAATGGAACTGGGACATTTGATGGAGAAGCTCATTTCCAGCCTTAAATGTTTTAAATTAACCACACAAACTCACATGCCACAATGTTAATGGGCACTGTTTTTTCCCCTTTCTCCCTCTTAACATAATCTACATTACAGGTCAATTTATTATAGGCTACAAACAGTAATATTGCTCAAGATTTACAAGGATCAATGGAGTTGATGAAGAGGATTCATTTCGGGAAATGAACCCTATGAAATCAGCCCGGGAATTAGGTAAATACGTGAAATGATACACGCATGGCACTGGACAGAGTACTGTAGATTAGATTAAAGAAGCTAACGGTGAGCCTAGCAAAGACTCTCTTCATCCTCATCCAAACACAAACGTAAACATAAACAACAATCTCTCGCTGTATCTCTTAAAGGACTCAAACACAGTTTATGGAAACAGTTTTATCTTAACCACGGTAACAAGTTAGTAATCACCAATGCAGTGAAGCACAACTCTCTACCAGCGTTAGCATCTGCTCTGTACAGTGCGAGAGACCGTGGCTGGGGGTTCGAGACCGAACGGGAAGGGAGAACGTAAGGGAGTGTTCGCCCCTCGGGCTAAGAGAGGCCTAAAGGGAGACATTGTTTTCTAATAACAAGAGACCGCTCTCCCCTGAGGGACAATTACAGTGTTAGCTCCCCTGTCTGAGAGGAAAAGCCGCTTTCAAGCTGCTGCCTTTATAATGCTTTCATGTTTGCCCCTGAGATATGGCCGTGGTCTTTATGTCTCTCTCTCTCTCTCTCATCTTTATTTTTCTCTATCACTATTGATTGAGTGGCCATTTATATTCACAGTAGGTGGTCTTAATTATGTGTGTGTGAGAGTGAGGCCAGTCAAATAGGGGTAAGTGGTAACAGGGGGCCAATGCTTCAGCCATGGGGTTCTTTATCTATTTAACATTTAATGCCTTACCCCGTGATCACTGTCAATAGTTTTAACGCCATCAGTGAACAGGAGAGTAGTAACAGTTCTGAAGGGCCCCAAATTGTTTTTTTTTTTTGTTTGTTTATTTGTTCATTTAACTTTATTTGTTTGTGCTCTATGACTGTTGTTTTGCTAGACAGGCTAACATTTAAATACATGAGTAAGTCTACCTACCTGATTTGTTTGCTTAGTAAAATTAATAATTTTTTACCCATATTCACCATCTGCCAAGTAAATATTTGTTTTGTTTCAAACATAATCACCATGCCATACAAAGCACTCCATTAGCATAAAGCATGCTATATGATATATATTTATATAATATTTCTTCATTTTAATATTTACATTTCTTTAATAAATGCATACATGTACATACATCTTAGTGTTTTTATTTGGCAGATGCCTGCAAGGGCCTTTCAAGCAAACGCTAACAAACAATCCTCATTCAATATGCTTTTTTCAGTGTTGCAGTTCCCATGAGAATAGCATCTTTCATTTAAAATTCCCCCATGCAGGTTTGCAAACAGAGACCGTCCAGCCAGTCAGTGTTGTGGAAGTGGGTTAAGTCTTTAGTGGGTGTTGCCATGCTCAACTCCAATACAAAGTAATCCCTTCAGTTTAGTTTAGCATCAGCTTTATTCAACAAACACCTCACACCTGTAATTCTCCCTGAAATATCAATTTCTAGGACACGGAAGTTGTGCGTCATCCTTTTAAATCTACTGCTCTCATAGTTTATTACCTTTAGAATGTCAGAAACACTATTTTAAGAAGAAAAAAATAATAAAACGAGGACTCCGGACTTCTTCCCATCTGATCCTTCACACGAGTGCCTCTGTTTGAGTTCAAGACCTCTGACTGTGTGGCAGCGTTCACCATGGTGGTCACCGCGGTTACGGTGCAGGCCGACCTGTCACAAGGTGCCTGACTTGCAGGCCTCTGTATCTGCAGTTAGTGACAGGGGACATTGTGTTTCTCTTGTTTTCTTCTTTCTTTTTTCTTCCTTTAACCACTCAGCCGTGGCTTACATGGTTTGTTGTGGCCACAAGATCAGAAGGAGGAAGCTGAATAATGTCTTCCTATTCTTTGAGGGGAGGGCCACGGTTGGTTGATTATAGAAACGCTTTGACAGACCAGAGGGAACTTTGGCTTTTGTCCAAACTCACCCACCACCGCCGCCACACAAAGATAGGTAAGTTCAGAAAGAACTTGGATCTGCTGGGTTTTTTTCTCTTTAATGCAGATGGCGATTTCATTTCCCTTATCAAATTGTCATAAACTTCTAATGTCTTCAGGAACTCCCTCATACAGAGTGATAAAGGACTGACTCCTCCAGACACACTTTTCAAGGCCACAGTGACCTGAATTATATCGACTGTTAATACATTTAGACTTTACTGCTGTCTGGGCATCAGTGAAATATTAATTATTTACTGCCTTTTTAGGATATGGCAGCAAACATCTTAACTACGTTTTTGAAGAAAAATGCAACCCCGCCTGTTGAAAAAAAATAAATAATAATAATAATATGTGTGTTTTAAATGTTTAATTTATATATTTAAATGTTTTAAATATATTTTATCATTTTGACCCAGTTATTCTCAGTCAGAGTTGCATAATTTTAATTCTATTTTTCTCAAAAATGATGGCATAATCCTCCAATACTTGGGTGTTTTTCTACAGTATTGCAAATACAGGGGGTTTAAATGGGCAAAAACTCAACAGTATTCCAAACTATTTATCACTACGCAGTTAGTCAAAGTTAACCCTATCATGGAAGTATATGATATTATATGATCATGATGAGGATAAAACAAAATAATATTCTTTATAGCCTTGATTAAATACTGTAAGAAATGTGACATGTCTGTGGTTTTAAAATGTAACAAAATAATGTGTATTTTTAAATGTTATTCACGTCTGTAAATTATAATATGCTTATATATTGTGATATACCTATGTGGGATTTTGGACAGACACAAAATAAAAGAAATTACGAGGTGGAAACGCACTTAAACTCCCCTGTTGGAAGGGGGAAAATAAACTCACTGGTGTTTTGCGATGTCCAGTGATAGTGATGTCAGAGTGTAAGAATGTCTCACTTACCACATAATAAGATCAGAAACAGCTATTTTTATTGTGCGGTTTTGTTTTTCTATTGACCTTCCTTTGTTCTAAATTGCCACACTCCTACAGACAGATTTATTGTATTATTAGCGCTTTGTTTTTTGTTTATTTTACTTTCAGCCCTTTTAAGCGCGGAGACACTCATCTGCACACATGTGCCTACGCACCCACGGAGACCCCCACGCGCCAGACGGTCTGCGAGAATTAGCATTTCATTCAATGTAACAAGGCCAATATGTTTCCAGAAGTGCTGCCATACTGAAACAAGTCCTTTACAAAGCAGAGCCCGAGGGCTCGAGGGTTTCCTCCTGGGACGGCGCAGGCAGGCTCTCTACGGCCTATTTGTTCAGCAGAATCTGTTATTCTGTCACAGCAGGCCTGTCACCAGTGAAATCATTTAAATGTCCAACCCTGTGTTTAAGCAGACTGTCTCACCCAGAACAGATGAGCAGCCCTGCAGAATTTATGGGCAGTCATATCAAGGGTTAAGCGAAGGCAGTATAAGTCCTGGTGGAGTGGCTGTCCTCTGGGGGCTGATTTAGTGTCTCTTTCCCATATGCAACGACAACAAACACTGCCTTCTGTAATAAATGTCTTGGGTATTCCTCATTGTAAATTTAAATGCAACACACGCACACCACAGTGTGTGTGATGAAGAGTTCTTAATACCTCATTAATGTCATAGAGCAAATACATAATGCAATAAGTTGGTCTTTCTGACAACCTTTTGTTGTTGTGGTGGCGGTGGTGGTAATGCTGGCTGTTATTATTATTTGTCAAACTGTGACTAACTACGTTTGGATTACTGAAGGGTGCAAAGATCTGATCAGAGATTTAAATCTACAGTAATTGGTTACACGGGGGAGGAAGACGGCTTCGTAGTACGTCAAGGGGGGCATTCTGGACAAAGGTTTATCAAAGTGAGTTTGGCTGCGGTGAATAATGGACCTATCAAAAGTGATGAATTGATATTTTGAATGTAGAACTCCGGAAGCTCGCAGGGAAGCAGATAGCCATGCTGGATTGCTTACACAGTTGCACCTTAATCAATAGCGATGTTAACTCTGCAATTGGAACAAAATATATAATTACACGAAGCAGATGGGGAAAATACAATGCAGGCTGCTCTTAGGGTGATTTCTCATAAACATAAAAGCTGTTTGGAGGAATATAATCAATGGTGCAACGCGACCCACCACGTTGATGATAGACTATCATTACAGATTGTTCTCTGTGAGTAATGGGACTGGGCTAGGCAGATAATGTGATTCAATAATATATGTACTGACTTTGTGAAAGGAGGGGGGGAAAACAAAAAAAAAAAAAACAGGCAGATCTCTACATCCCGGAGGCCAAGGCCTCAAATAAAACTTTCTAGAAGTGTGAGAGACGTTCATATAGCGTTCCAAATGTTCCATCACACCTCTGACACTAGTAAATCGTATCATAATAGATGCACAGCGTATGTGGAGGTTTAAAAAAAGAGAAGCAGCTCTCTGCCCCCTGTTGTTTGGTTTAGGCTGGCATCGCATCGTGATCAATGATTTGTTTATTAGGATGACAATCGGGATGTAATGGCTTTAGAATGGTTGCTGTTGCTCTAGGGTAGATGTGGGGGAGAATATCTGCCCCATCACCCCACCCCACCCACCTCCATGTTTTTTTTTCTTCTAGTCCTAACACAAACACTGTAGGGAAAGCGTTAAAAAAGGATGACGTCTGTCTCAGTGCGCTGTGCCTCTGTGTGATTCCCGAGGGATGAACGTTAAGTAAAACTCATGATGTCTGTCAAGATATATATTTTATTTAGTTTTGCATGTATTAGTTTATTTTACCATCCTAAAAAGCCACCCGAGACTGTTATTAGCCAGGATGCTGGGAGATGTCATATTACCAAGGGATGTCTGGGAGAGGGGGAGACTGTCTTAAGTGCTGGGCCAGCATGGTGCGCTCTCTCTCTCTGTCTCTCTCGCTCTCTCCCTCATTTCTACTCCACACAGGGAATCAGATCGCTCTGCTTAGCTTAGCTGATAAAGCTTATCAGCTTTATCATTGCAAATCTGCTCCACCGTCCATGTGTGTACTGCCTTGCTAGGTATCACGTCACCTAAGGATGAAAATGTTGCGTGAAGGTAGTAACCATCACTAGTATGTTTTGTATTCTTGCATATGGACCCCTTGTTTATATGGGATTAGCATTCCACTTAATGGGGTTATGGAATTTAGATGGTATTTTAAGTCATTCTTTTATGTTTTGACAAAAACCATTAGCCTCTCTATTAACCTTTTAATGACACTGAATCACTTTCCTTATTTTGTCCCATAATTAATGTATTTTTTTTATTTTTTACATAGGTCAGCTTTGGTCAATGAGCTATGGATGGTGAATAGTATACAGGTATTCATTGCACGTTCTGATGTTGTTGACAGTTAAGTACATATAAAGTACAAGTCTTAATCTCATATCATATTTTTTAAAAAGAGGACTTTAAAAACCAAGAGGACTTTTACCATCAGTGTGGGGGACAATGGGGGGTTAAGCTGGTCCTGTTTTAGACACAACAAAGGGACAAGCGCTGAGGCCTTGACATCAACACACTAGCAAGCGTAGAGAGAATGTTGTGGACTGTGGCTCTGAATGCTGGACTGTGTGTCTCCAGTTGAAACCATTAAAATGCTGAGAGGACCCTATAGCATAAATGAAATTGTTGTACATACTCACTGGGCCCTGACCGACAAAATGGAGTGCAAATGTTAAGTACTGTGAGATGTAAAGTACAAACACATTATAGGCAGGTTTTAAGCTTATCAAACACGACAAACCCAGGAAAGTGAATAATCCCGCCGCCGCTGTGGCCGACCCCTGTAATGACATTTTATTACTGAATAATAATATTTGATAGCACATCAGGCGGGGTGAAATGGAAATTGTTTCATTTATTGTAAAACAGGTACTTGTTAGACATTTTTTAAGCGCATACTGTATCGGATGTTATTTTGTTAAATGAAACTTACCTATACATTTTCTATGTCATTCCTGATGCAATTTAATTTTCACTTTGAACAGACAGGCAACTATTTTACATAATAGTTGCCTGTCTGAAAAAAAGTAATAGTTGCTATGTTGGATTTACATGAAAAAAATATGTACATCGGTTGCACTTATTAAATTTAAATTTATGTTTACTCAAAATGACATATTCATGTTTTACACGCTAAATTTTTATGTTTAATCAACATGACTTTTGTATGTTTACTCAAAATTATGTATTCATGTTCTACACACTATTCATTATACTGACATGACTTTTGTATGTTTACTCAAAATAATGTTTTCCTGTTCTACCCACCAAATGTTTATTTGTTAAACCAAAACCAACATGACTTTTTTATACTAATTTAACACTTTTCTTTCATGTAAAGTATATTAAATTCTTATCTGTTGAACTAACATGACTTAACGTTAATATAACATTTTTCTTTAATGTTGATATTAAAATAGCATCCGTTGAACAAAGATTACTTTTTTATGTGAAGTACACACAATGTTGTGTAAATCGACGTAACCTCCTCAGGTAAAGCTAACACTATTAAGTTATAAAGCTTTGGCATACTTTGTACATGTTGAAATTAGTTGGAAGCCGATTTCTGTTAAAGTAATGTATTTAGTACATCCCTCTACTAAATCCAGCCTAATAGTTCAACATTTACTAGGTTTTTTTAGAAAATAAATGTGGCAATAAAAAAGCAAACATTTCTTCACACAATATTTGTATTTGGTATAACAATAACAATATACTGTAGTACAACCATTTACTCTAAATTGTACTATTATAATGATTTGAAAAAGAGCCAAATACAGTGTGCACTAAGGATGTAACAATATATCTTTTTTTTTATCGCAATATCAACCAGCCACAATTTTTGGACAGCAAGTCTCTCATGCCTCTGGTACTGGTCAAATATCGCCAAGCAAGGCAGTAAAACTGGCCCCATTAGAACTAGAATAAAATTTAGTAATACGCACATCACCGGTGGGTGCTGGATTAATGGTAGATCAATGTAGATGAGTATAGAGTCCGCACACCAAGTTCACACTTTACTTCATTGACAATTTAAAACAACGTTTCGATCATACAGATCTTCCTCAGGTTTTAGTTCATGTGTTTGTGTGTCCTTCAAAAATAGTTGAATGGGGGGCGTGGTAGGGCGTGTGCCCATACTTTGACAGTTTCTTAAAGGAACAGCACAGATTAAAAAACAATAATAATAATAATAATACCACAAATAGTCACATTTCAGAATATAATCACAGTAGATGTTCCATAGGTTTTAAGTCTCTTTGGATCATAGGCTTTATAGAAAATGCCTGATCTCATCTTCTTGGTTAAGACCCCTGGGAGACATAGTCTGTAGGGTGTGTTTATAATAACTCTCTTCTGAGCAGCAGATTATCAATATTTCCACCTCTTCGTGGAGTTTTTAGATGTTCTATGCCAAGGTACCTTAAAGCTGACACGTTATGTTTTGCTTCTGTGAAGTGTACTGCTACAGGATTGCGCTGGTCTTGGGTGCGGATGCTGCTTCTGTGTTCCGCTATTCTTGTCTTATGTGCTTAAGAAAGAGATTGATGAAAAACTAAAAAAAAAACTAAAAAATATGCATGACAAGGGAGAAATAACGAAAAAAGAATGCGAGTATATGAAAGTAGAACACCCAGCCTGTGTTTTATACAGTTTATACAAAACCTGAGGAAGATCTGAATGATTGAAACGTTGTTTTAATTGTCAATAAAGAAGTAAGTGTGAACTTGGTGTGCGGACTCTACTCAGATATATACACCATAGATATACACACATAAATATATGTACACCATAGATATATATATACATATATATACATCATAGATATACACACATAGATATATACACCATAGATATACACACATAAATATATATACACCATAGATATACACATGTAGATATATACACACCATAGATATACACACATAGATATATACACACCATAGATATATACACATAGATATATACACATAGATATATATAAACCATAGATATATACACATATATACACATAGATATATATATATAAACCATAGATATATACACATAGATATATACACATATATATATACACACCATAGATATATATACATAGATATA
>OMPB01119588.1:0-11424 GCA_900312615.1 Stylephorus chordatus | reverse complement strand
GCTCTCTCCGCCCTCCAATTTTCGGCCAATGAGGTTTCTTCCTTCGATTTTATGTTGTCGATCTTATTGGTCATTGTCGTCCCTTACTTCCATCGCTCTGACCCGTTTCCCGTGTGAACCTTCGTTTCAAACAACAGATGCTCCACTCCCGAACATCGTGATTGGGTGAAGGAATACAAGCTAAGATAAGATAAGATAAGATATACTTTATTGTCCCCGAAGGGAAATTTGTCTTGGGCATAAACGTGCACATTTGCTGCACCCAGCGTACAACATCAGATAGATACAGACAGGGACATTAACATTACACAACGCCATAATAAGAAGAATCTGTACAACATTAATAATAAATAATAATAAAAAAATAACCAAACAATAACCAAAACGGGAACAACACTGACACAACAACAGGGACCCAATAAAAATAGTAAAACTAAGAAGATAAAAGAATAATAGAGAAAATCAATGAAATCAGTTGGCCATAAAACCATAAATCAGGCACTAGTCAAGAGTGCACGCTACACCTGTGGGGTGGGAGCAGCCTGTTTATTCAGCAGTGCTATGGAAGTAGGGAGAAATGATCATTTAAAACGACTGTACTTAAAGCGGCTGGCCCTGTACCTTCTGCCAGATGGTAGCAGCTCATATTCAGAGTGAAGAATATGAGTTGGGTCAGTCAAAATTCTTTGTGAAACCTGATAACCTTGTTTTCAAAGATTGACTGAAGAGTCGGATACTCGTGCAAGCCGATCACTTTCATTGCCGTTTACAAGCTACCCTTGTAGCTAACCCTTCTGTAAACCAAGTCTGCCAGGCTCTATGTAGCAAACTGCATAGCGATTTGAACGTAAGTGTCTCATAGAGACTGGCAAGCGAGGCTAACCGTGCAGAGACAGGAGCCCTAACACAATACGTTTGACGTAAAATGATGTCATTTGTGCCAGTCCCTGCTCGGTAAGTTTGGAAATCTTCAAATCTAAACATTCCAACCTTTTTCTCCATCAACAAACTATCTTTTTGTTTTACATAAAAGCCCCACCATCGTTGGAGAGACTCCTCCGGACTATATTTCCCACATCCTCTACCCTGAATGTGTCTTGCCCCCATCGGGGAGACACTTTCTGGTCCCTCGATGCAGGACAAACAGGAGGAAAAACACATTTGTTCCAGAAACAATCAGACTTTTAAATGAATGCCGCATAGTCCCATTCTAACATCATTGTGGACTGGAAGGCAGGCTGCACCTTGCACTTTAAAAAAAATCTGTGTTTTTACAATTTTGTAATAAATTTTTTGGATATTTATGTTTTATGTTGTCTGTGTTGCCAGTGATGATTGTTGTATGCTGTTTCGTTGCATCAACATGTTTTTTGCTCAATGCTCTTAAATTGTCCCTTGTGGGATAAATAGTTATATTGAATTGGACCTACTGTACTGTGTGAGTTCAGCGCTACAGCATTTACGGTTGTAACAGCTGTCACTCCGCTTTGTCTTACAGCACTTCATGTTTGCTGGCGTGCTTTGTTTCAACATGTTATTCTTCCATCAACATAAACTAAAGAGCTGTCTGAACGTGACAGTTGAGGCCCCCGATTCACAAGACGTCTTTAGAAAGCTAAAGAAAGCTTTTACCAAACACTTTCATAGCTGAGCTGCTGCGTCTGAAAGGACAGACACCTCGCCTACTTAGGCCTCTGATTACACTGGAAATGCAATATTCATGTCTTCTGGCTGATTTAACTGATAGTGGAGGAGGTGGAATCATTTAGGTAAGTCAACAAATTGACGACCGGACATTTCCAACTGAATCCATCTCAACACCCATTTGTCCACACTGAAGCCAAAATATTAATCACAAACAAACAACAACTGGCGTCAATTTGTCTCAAAGCAGGTTCCCGGCTGACTGTGGTCACGGTGGCAGCCGTAGTTATTTATCTCTTCTCCGCCTCCACGGAGACGTATCACCATAGCAATGTATCGTATCTTTAATTCACATCCTCATCCCCTCACCGGCCCTCGTTATGGTCCGGAGGGGACCGGGACGCGTGGGAGAAGGGGAGGCGGGGACGCAGTGGTGCTATTCGACAGGGAACACGGCGTGCTGTGAGAGAAAGAGGGTAGTTAGCCCCCACGACGAGAGAGAAGGCCGTTTGGAGAGAACGCTTCTCTGACTCATTCCTCTCAGCCATTAAGCAGCAACAGGAGACAAAACCTCTGCATCCACTCAGGACATGAACCCTGGGGCAGAGAGCAGCTCTCTGCCGCCACGTGACGTCTTATGGAAGTGTGGGCTGCTTCCGGGGGTAAAGTTAATATTGTTCTCACGCACGCACGCACACAGGTGGGCGACAGACATTTTTCTAATCAATGAAGAACACATACGATTTTCTGTTCTTTTTCCTTCTCTCTGGCCATTGGTGGACACCATGTCCATAAACCATACCACCATGTTTATAATCCATACCACCATGTATATAATCCATACCACCATGTTTATAATCCATACCACCATGTTTATAATCATACCACCATGTTTATAATCATACCACCATGTTTATAATCATACCACCATGTTTATAATCCATACCATCATGTCTATAATCCATACCATCATGTCTATAATCCATACCACCATGTTTATAATCATACCACCATGTTTATAATCATACCACCATGTTTATAATCCATACCATCATGTCTATAATCCATACCACCATGTTTATAATACATACCATGTCCTTTTTTCATTCCTGGTTTTAGGTGAATGTCCAAAGGACATAACTACCAGTTATATTCTACATATTCTACATAACTACCAGTATCTATAGATACTGGTACTGTAGTTATGGTACTGTAGTACACCTCCTCCACTATCAGTTAAATCAGCCAGAAGACATGAATATTGCATTTTCAGTGTAATCAGAGGCCTAAGTAGGCGAGGTGTCTCTCCTTTCAGACGCAGCAGCTCAGCTATGAAAGTGTTTGGTAAATTTCTAAAGAAATCTTGTGACTCGGGCCTCAACTGTCACGTTCAGACAGCTGTGTTTTTCCTCCTGTTTGTCCTGCATCGAGGGACCAGAAAGTGTCTCCCCGATGGGGGCAAGACACATTCAGGGTAGAGGATGTGGGAAATATAGTCCGGAGGAGTCTCTCCAACGATGGTGGGGCTTTTATGTAAAACAAAAAGATAGTTTGTTGATGGAGAAAAAGGTTGGAATGTTTAGATATCCAAACTTACCGAGCAGGGACCGGCACAAATGATGTTTACGTCATTTTTTACGATTCTATAGAGTCATCACCGGAAGCCATTTTATATGGTATTTTGCTCAACACACTACAGCACTTAAATGTCTAGCATCCGTTCTCATCACCACCGTCGAACACTACGGAGCACAGACGTACCATCACTTCATCACACGGAGTTACCGCCACAGGACAAACAGTTTACCGTGTAATATGTCCTAAATATGTAGCCACACCATCAGCAGCACAGACAGCGGAGCGCAGACCTGCCCAGTGGCCCTCCGCACGCACGGCTTGATGTCTTAGCTTGATGTACTGCCTGGAATCACGGCCCATTCCATTTCTGTGGCAGTTATAAAGGGCCCACGCATTGCAGCGCTGATTGGTAATGATTCAACTCTCAAACGCATTTGTTCAGGATTTATTCCACCTAAAACGTGTTCCTGTTTTTCTTTCTTTTGTAGAACACAAACAAACAACGCCTTCCTAAATAATTCAAGGAGCTTTCACCCGTTAGCTGTTAAGTTGGATTCATGTAGCCTGTACTTTTCTATTTGACCAGGATAAATAGATTTTGAAGAACGTGTATTAGTAATGAACGCTGAAGGTCTTGCAATTTGTTTAATGAGATCAACAGACAAAATGAATTGCTCAAATGCATTACCAAAACACAAGTCATGAGATAAGTAGCCTTTTAAAGTAGTTTAAAAGTGTTAAGTGCCTTTCCACAGTCCTATTACATGACACGCAAACATAAGTTGTGGTTATTAATTATCTTACGTCACAGTACTCCCCCTCTGAACCCTGTAATGGGCTAGCAGCACAGCTGGCAGGCGCCTCGCGTCACTTCATCACAATCCAACAAAATCCTGAAGGACAAATCACGTTCCTCCGGTGTTTTGTTCTGTTCTAATCAACGGTTCTACTTGGAACTATGTCAGATATGCACTCAGTGCCATTATACAAGCCTATGTTGTATAACCAATAACCAATAACATGATTCGTCTCCCTTTATGTAAAGCTAGCAATGGGCTAACACACATGTCAGTGTCACATGATCCAATCAAGTCTTAAAATATCAAATCACATTCCTCCTATGTTATTGTCCTACCTGTATGCCAATTATCTGTTTGACTTGGAAATACTGCTGTGTTGATAGTTTTGGATCAAGCACACTGACAATGTTGACTCTTGCTGATTACGCAACCACTCAAAGAGCATCATGCCGTTCGACCAATCAGAAAGTCCCGTTCCTGGGGATGGGCAGCCAATAAGAGCACGCTGACGCTTCCATGGCCCAACAGGTCAGGCGCGGGCCAAAAATAAAGGAGGGAGATGACTTCAGTATGGCATCTTGTCCCCATGTGCTCGAGGGGGCAAGGGTGGAATGAAATATTCATCAACAGAGGTTGAGAGAGTCAAATCAGAAGTGGATATTTATGTTGCGGAGAGAGAGACCACAGAGAAGGCAGCTAGAATAATTATCCTCTTCAAACTCAAGACATGCCTTTCAAACATGGCCATTGCAACTTCCTGTTGTTGATATGTCTAGTACTCCAGTGTTAATTTGACTTATAAAATTACACTATAAACACTCCAATTCACCCCGGTAGACTGCCGTCATTTTATTACTATTATTAGTACTATTTTATTAACTTTGGGTGCACTGTGGAGTGTTGAGTTTGAGTTTGAATTGAGTTTGGTAGTGGCTGCTAGTGGTTACTATAAGATTGCGCTAGCATTAGCATAAACCTACCTACCTTCGACATGAACGAAATAAGAAAAATGAGCTTTACTTTATTTGTCTTTCACTTACAGAGAAAAGTGATCCCGGGTTCAGCTGCATCTTAACAAGCGTTCAGAATACAAAAGTACTGTTTCTGCAGAAGGTAGCCATGCATTTATAACAGGCCTCTTCTCTGGCTCTGAGTCAAAGCAGCGTATCATGTTTTAATGGCATCCAACCTTCAGATTGAAAGTGAAAACATCTTCAGTACAGTTGAGCTCACCAGTGCTCATTCAGACCTAAAATGTATTTACATTCAATTAATGCTGTTTTTTTTTGTTTACTTTATTAAACTTTTAAATGCAATAAAGTAAAATTTAAAAAGAGATTCAACTCCAAGCTCTTAAAACGCTTAAAATGAAGGATAAATCAGGATAAATACAAGATTAAATAGAAGTAAGGCAGCACAGCCTGTAGTGCATTAGTGTGTGACCTGCATGACACCTGTGTGGACCAGCCACAATTCAGTGCCAAGAAAGGAACATTCTTTCACCAAACCCTCTGAATAATGGATGAGTTCTGCTTTCCCAGCCTCAGCCACACCCCCAAAAACCACTTCAATTGTGATTTCATTCTGCTCTCATAGCATCTAATGGGGCTCCTCACTTCCCAACACAGAGATGACAGGACAACACAGAGGTAACAGGACAACACAGAGGTGACAGGACAACACAGAGGTGACAGGACAACACAGAGGTAACAGGACAACACAGAGGTAACAGGACAACACAGAGGTGACAGGACAACACAGAGGTGACAGGACAACACAGAGGTAACAGGACAACACAGAGGTGACAGGACAACACAGAGATGACAGGACAACACAGAGATGACAGGACAACACAGAGGTGACAGGACAACACAGAGGTAACAGGACAACACAGAGGTAACAGGACAACACAGAGGTAACAGGACAACACAGAGGTAACAGGACAACACAGAGGTGACAGGACAACACAGAGGTGACAGGACAACACAGAGGTAACAGGACAACACAGAGGTGACAGGACAACACAGAGGTAACAGGACAACACAGAGGTAACAGGACAACACAGAGGTGACAGGACAACACAGAGGTAACAGGACAACACAGAGGTGACAGGACAGCAGGACAACAGAGGACAGCAGGACACCACAGAGATGACAGGACAACAGAGGACAGCAGGACAACACAGGACAGCAGGACAACACAGGACACGTGCGTGGGAGCATGGCGACGGGTTCGCCGAGGCGCGACGCCCGCTCTGATATACGTGCCGCCTCAGGAAGGGAAAGGCTGAAGTTACGCGACGGCCATATTGAGCCCCGAGGGGCCCCGGAGAGAGAGAGTGCCTGGCTCTGTTTCTGTTTTTTATAATTTTTTTACGGCTAAATTAGATTCCGCTCGCGCAAGGATGTTGGAAGCCACTGAATTAAAAAGTAGTTCTCCACCGCTTTAAACGGGGACTTGACTGATGGTTGTGACAAAGACGCCGACAGTGAACACGGAGGATTCTACGAGGCCTTAAACGAAACAAACAGACGCAGCTAAACCCGAACCTGGGCTGAAAACTGAATGCTTAATAATAACCTCATCTTTGTAATAATGAATATATTTCACAGGCAGATTTCATGTTCCCGGGATTTAAAGTCACTCTTCTTATTGAATTAACCTCACACCTTCACCAGCTTTTCCGCTGTCTGTCCTCGCTGTCTGTAATGGGAAATGAGATAAAAGACCGTTACCAGGTTTTTTTCAACAATCGTTCCTTGCTGCCATTCATTCCTTTTCCCGCCTAGAGATTCAGTGTGTTGAGGTATTATGGACGAGAGCTTGAGGTGGCCCACATCATGACAGAATGATTATTTTGTACCTTTATGTGGTACACTGACTCTAAATGATACAAATAACTGGTACGGATGGCATCTTAGAGCTGAAGGAGGCAATAATAAACCCAGACAAACAATATTTTACAAGCTTGTTTTAGTATTGATTTCTCAGCGTTTCATCAGCTGTGAAGAGAGGCTGAACAGCAGAGAAACCATTCCTGTGTAGGCGTTACTTTTACCTTCCTGCATCTATCATTTACCCGTTAATAGACATTCATTAGTTAACTGATGAAACTGATACCTGGGTCTTTTACAGATTGAGGCCAAATAATAAACAAAGCAAATCAATCAATGACACAAACCTGGAGATTAAAAACAACAAATGCATATACAGCATGCTTCCCTCAACAAAATCTATTCAGGAGTCTTTGGGAGGTCATGCAGAACCAGCATTGCATTATAAAAAGCTGATGCTCTCATTATGTGCTGTAAGAAGGAAGTGTTAACTAACTACTTCCTTTACATGAGCGTAATATCCAATACAATACAATCATTCAGTCACATTCATCTGAAATGATTTTGCATGAAGGTCTTTACTTGCTAAATGATTGTTTAAAGGTTTGGTTAAAGGTTTTTAAATTACTACTAGTGCAGTGCCCGTTCAAAACATGCCTGTCCCAAAGCCTGTTTGGATAAACTGATTACATATTGGGGCTGCACACACACGTAAGTGACTCAGTCACAGAGTCCTGAAGCCCCGCCCTGCTGCTGCACAGAGCCCTGAAGCCCCGCCCCCCTGCTGCACAGAGCCGAGCGGCTCGCTGTTCCCTTGTTTATTCAAAGTTTATTAACAATAATATATTACATGTATCGCATATCCAAAATGGGCAAATTTAATTAATTAAATTCGACACGGCACGTCCTCGAGTCCACAGCAATACACCTGCCAAGTGTGAAGTAGATCGGATGAACTGCTGTCGAGATAATCAAAGGACATACAGACAGACAGACAGACAGAGATTTCTTCCTTTATAGTCAGACTAGTGCAGTGTCCGTTCAAAACATGCCTGTTCCAAATAGCTGTTATTTGGATAACAGGGGCTGCACACTGCGGACGTAACAGTCTCATGGATTTATTTTTACATGATAATTCATTTGATTAAAGCCAGTTTAAATACAGAGCCCTTCCTTTATAGTTAGATCTGATGTGTTGCTGCCCTGTAAGCTATCGCTACATTCAGTTAAGCCGAGAGCGCTGTTGCACAGAGCTGAGCGGCGGCTCGCTGTTCGCTTGTTTATTGTGTGTTGAAGTAGATCGTATGAACGGTTGTCGAGATAATCCAAGGACAGCCATACATCCATAAAGACAGACAGAGATTTATAGATGTAGTGTGTGTGTGTGCGTGCGTGCGTACGTGCGTGCGTGCGTGTTCAATAACTAATTTCAAAAACTGTAATTATTTTCTACGTTTAATCATTAAAATAACATAACGATGATAAAATGTAAATTCAATACTCGGTCTCCAGACATGTTTGCAGAAATGTACACCAACCGCACATCGTTATGGTGACCCGACTTTCTATATTAATGTTTCTTCACCGAATAAACATTCCCTTCCAAACACTTTACTGGGGCACCAATATTATATTTAGCCAGAAGCGTTTCGCACCAATCTGGGCAAACACCGAGCAGAGGGCCTCAGATGGGGCCGTTATTAGAGATGGCTCGGTTCCATCTCTCCACGTCTTCCAGATAATCATGAATTATAATTGGTGCCAGAGAGGCTTCTGCAGTTAGACTCCGCCCACAGACCCTCAACCACCATCGCCATTAGAGTCCACTTGCTCTCACCCTAAACACCCCCTCCCTCTCACTATACTGTTTAGAATTCTATTTCACCTGATGGATATGTCTTAGCTCTTGTATTTTAGGTCGTAGTACTTGCATGACTAGTTACTCAAATAGCTTTTACCACTGCGTGGCTTGTAATGTAGTATGCTTATTCTTATACAGATGTATCAACATGTGTTTGCCAGTTTTGTCTGATAGTATTGTTGAAACCTGCTCTTTTTGAAATCCTGCTGCTCCTGAAATTTTGTGTTTGCTCATTCTGACAAATGTACTCCTTGTAAGTCGCTTTGGACAAAAGCGTCTGCTAAATGCCCTAAATGTAAATGTAAATGTAAATGGTCAGTGCGTGGCCTATGACCAATGACATCATATCAATAAAAGCCATGGACAGATTCAAATCGCTCTCTCTTCGCTGCAGCTGATAGTGACACCGCTGAGCAGAACAACGAGTAAGACTGGCTAAGTTTGGTCAGTATTCCAGTAATTGCTAGTTGTTGGTTTTTTTTTAAAGAAATGAAGGCGACCAAATCCCTCTTATTTCTCGATGTTGACAATCTCTGCTCTCACTCCACTTTTATTCGCAGAACTAATTTCAAATTCTCCCACCTAGTCCACCATCTTCCTTTCATCTTTTCCTTTGCTTCTCACACACTCACACACACACACACACTCACATATATATAACCATTAGCTAGGATTTCCAATTGTGCCTTATGTTTTATGCTTAAAGCGTATTAGTATTAGTTACAGTGCAATAAACCCTGTTATATTACAACAAGTTGCTCAGGGCAACTGAGAGGAAGTGGCACAAATCTCTAGACCCTGCTGACTTAGTAAAGTATCAATCCTCTCTATCCTATTTCTCTAAATTCATCACTAATGTTAAACCACTTTTTTTTTTAACCTTTATTTATTTATTTATTCAGGGAAGGTTTCACTGAGAGGAAGCCTCTCTTTTTCAGGAACACCCTGATCACATTCATAGTTACACACATTCACACCTGGATCCCCAATCCATCCCTTGATGCTGAGTGCCAAGCAGGGAGGCATTGGGTACCATTTTAATAGTCTTTGGTATGACTCGGTCGGGGATCGAACCCCCAACCTCCCAATCTCAGGGCGGACACTCTAACCACAAGGCCACTGAGTTACACATACTATTAGGACAAGATTGGCAACACCACTTATTCCTGCAAACTTTCCTCCACTTTCACCTCTCTCCTCAATCCTCCTCCCCCTCCCTCCTCCCTGTCTGCAGATTACTTTCTACCTTATTTGAAGGAAAGACGGCTGCCATTAGCAGCCAATTCAACCAACACCCCATCTTTCTCTACATTCTCCCCAACATCTCCAAACTCCTCTCTGACCTACCACCTGTCGTCTTGAACCTATCCCATCACACATCCTACAGAAAATCTCCCCAACCATCATCCCCACACACACACACACACCATCCATACCATACTTCCCCACAGATGACACCTCTGTCTCTTCACAACTCTCAGCGTGCCTCTCAGACATCTCTTTCTGGATGAAGGCGTGCCACCTGCAACTCAATCCAAGCCTGAGCTTCTTAATAACTGTTCAGCTTGACTCGTTACAATTAGTACCTTCCAAGTCTGCTAAATTGATTGACGACCAGCTTACGTTTGCTGATTATGTTGCCGCTGTTCCTCCATCTTGCAGATTCACTCTGTAAAACATCAGAAAGAGCAGACGGTTCCTGACCGAGCACTCTGCACAGATCCTGGTCCAGGCACGACGCTTTCACGGTTTGCCTGGTGCATTTCTCTACTGGCTGGGCTATCAACGCGCGCTGCTAAAACTCTGCAGATGATTCAGAATGCAGCAGCGCATCTGGTATTCTGCCAACCTAAGCGTACTCATCTCACTCCATTGGCTTCCTGTAGCTGCCTGCATCAAGTTCAAAACGTTGATGTTGGTCTACAGGGCAGTCTCTCTGGATCAGCACGCACACACGTCATATCCTCAGACCCTACGTCCCCACCCGTCCTCTGCGGTCCACTACCGAGCGGCGCCTGGCATTGCCTCCACTATGTGGTATTAACTCGCAAGCCAGACTCTTTTCATGTGTGGTACCTCGATGGTGGAATGAGCTGCCCAGCTCCACATGGACTGCTGAGTCCCTGGCAATCTTCACAAAGCACAAAGCACAAAGACTCTTTTGAGAACATCTTTACCCTTGAATAACAAATGATCCTGTTGTAGTACTAACTGTGTTTGTCCCCTGCTCTGATGTTCAAGCCTGCTCCCATCTCCTTAACAATAATAAAAACTAACCTGTATGAACTAACCTGTTTGAACTAACCTGCCTGAACTAACCTGTTTGAACTAACCTGCCTGAACTAACCTGTCATTGACATCAAGTGAGAGTGAAGGTGAGATTAGATCTCTTCGGGTAACCCTTCACCCTCATCTGACCTTACCATGACCCTTGACCCTCGACCATTGATCCTCAACCCTCTTGACCAAGCCTCCATGCTAAGATCAACCAATGTTACCTGTGTCCTTGCTCATGTACATTACCATGTACAGTAGGGACATTACCATGTACTTATCATAAATCCCCTTTGATAAAAGTGTCCTCCAAGTGACATAATGTCATGTAATGTCAATACATACTCAAAGTTTTATTATGAAAGCTTTTTAATAACACTAGACGTCTGCCTCGGATTGTTATGTCATGTTTTATGGTGGGGGGGGGGGGGTA
>OMPB01118979.1:0-11156 GCA_900312615.1 Stylephorus chordatus | reverse complement strand
AGTAACAACGGGTGTAAAATCTGTCAAAATATGGGTATTTTTGGTCAAGGTTGGCTAATGCCAAATTCTATCCAAATAAAGAAATTAAAGCCCACTCTGTCCCTATCCATCCAACACCAACAAAATACATAAAAATGACTGTACTATGTAGCCAGAGAGAGCCTGTTGATCTCTGTCTTGCACAGAAGCCTCTCTTTCTGCATGACCCTTCAAGATATCATGAACATCATTTATTTATACCTAACAAAAGTAAGACAAATGCTGTCATATGATGTAAAAATTTAACTGAAAGCTAATCTACTGTTTTTGATAACTAATCTTCATCAGACATGCTCCCTCAGCCCTGTCAGTCTCCAACTTCTTTCCCTCATTTTTGTGTTTTGACATGTACAGTATTGTTATTAAACTCATATTTACAATAATTCAAGGCTTAATAGGTGATTAATCAGTTTAAGTTTTTATTTGTTTGTCTGAACTGGAAAAATGTTCTTTCTCAGAGCTGCTGGCACTGCCTCTCATGAATAATTTTCTTATATCAAAACATTAGTCATTAGCTATAGCCTACAGGTTGAGAAATTGAGGATAATATAGTGATGTGACAGTAAAAACAAAAACAATAGTAGCTATTCGTTTATTTACTAATTATTGTGATTCATATGTGTGGACAGACGATGAGGTGGAGTTGATGCTTATTGGTAGAATGTTCCGTGTATAATTGCACAAAATCATTGCACATTATTAGCATCAGTACTTTTTTATTTATTATTTTATTACTTTCTTTATATTTTGCTCATTAAGAAGAGTATTGTGCATAGCTCCTCTCTTCCCAAAGTCTGAATAGCTTGGTTGATATTTTGGGTCCTGGCTCTCTCTGCCCTCCCCCCTCCGGCCAATGAGGTTTCTTCCTTCGATTTAATGCTGTCGACCTTATTCGTCATTCTGGTCCCTTACTTCCATCGCTCTGACCCGTTTCCCGTGTGAACCAACACGGGAAACAACAGATGCTCCACCCTCGAACATCGTGATTGGGTGAAGGAATACACGCTACTTATCCCCCTTCTGTAAACCAAGTCTGCCAGGCTCTATGTCGCAAATTGCGTAGCGATTTTGAAGTGTCTCATAGAGACTGGCAAGCGAGGCTAGTGCCTAACATTAAAGGCATCTAGACCATCCAAAAATCAAAAATTGTCAGCTGTTTACTTACTTGAAAACAGTAGAAATAGAAGAAATAAATCAACATTCCACATTGTAGAAGTACTATTTACCTAAATATCTGGTATGATGGCATGTACATCTTTAAGTGCAGTCTCCTTTTTAACTCACCTCTTTGCTACTACAGTAGGTCCTGTCTGCTCACTGTCCTGACCTCCTCCTGACCCCTGACCTCCTCCTGCCTGCTGACTGTCATTCTGACCTCCATGCTTCCTTAATACAACAGCACATGAATGTAAACCTCACCATCCATCACCCATAATATCCTGCTCTGCATGGTAACCACAGAAAATATAGGCTGCTGTCTTCATTTGAAAAGCGCCGTCTGTGCTGGCTTTCTAAATTGTCTTCCATGTCAGGAAATTGTCAATTTGCTATTGCGCTGGGCACACTGGCATTTAAAGGGATGGAAAACAGGTGTGCTGATTGGACATAATGAAACCAAACCCCCACCACACCCACATTTTTCAATTTTACAACTGCGCTGGCTTGCGCTCTCATCTTTAAGTCAGGAAATGACCAAAATTGCGTTGGCCACGCCTTAAAGCGCCAGCGTTTGCGTTTTGCATCTGCGTTAGCGCCCTGATTCACCAAATTAGAGTGTCTCCATTGGCTTGCGCGACGCACACAAGCATTTGACTTTAATGAGGACGTGAGCCACTGCAATGATGGGAGGCAGATGAGACGTTCAACTAACGTCAAGGTTAAGAAATGGTATGGTCCACTTTAGGGGTGTCTCAAATCATTTTACAAGATTCTATATTGTAATATTCACGATTACAGTTAAAAATGATACGGTAAATGTTTCAACCTGGTGGCACGGTGGTGCAGTGGTTAGCACTGTTGCCTCACAGCAAGAGGGTTATGGGTTCGAAACCTGGCCGGGGCCCTTCTGTGTGGAGTTTGCATGTTCTCCCCGTGCCTGCGTGGGTTCTCTCTGGGTACTCCGGCTTCCTCCCACAGACCAAAAAACATGCATGTTAGGTTAAATGGTGACTCTAAAACTGCCCATAGGTGTGAGTGTGATCGTATGTATGTTAGCCCTGTGATTGACTGGTGACTAGTCGAGGGTGTACCCTGCCTCTCGCCCAATGTCAGCTGAGATTGGCTCCAGCTTCCCTGCGACCCTCTAGAGGATAACCGGTTAAGAAAATGGATGAGTGGATGGATGGATGTTTCAACCCCCCCGACCTGTTGTTTTTACCTCTTTTGGTGGGGTCCAAGTCTTAATTAGGGGGGTCAGATCCCACCCCACCCCCGTAATTCGAACCCTGGATTTCTCCACAGACCGTAATATTCTACTGATCTTAAGTATGTTGGGTGTGTCAGTTTATAAACACATTCTACTGATATGTCAAATGTTATAAGAGACATCCACCTCACAGTCCTGAAGGTTTCTTCTCCGCTCTGTCCATCTCATTGTTTCCCACCTGCCCATTCATCATGTCTCTCTGCTCTGTCGGTCGACCATTTTGCTAACGATGGCAATTAATTGAAAACATTAGAGCATCTGAAAGATTAACATTCCTCAAACCGCGTCAAGGGAAGAAGGGGGAGGGAACGGTGGGACTAGGCGCTGGGATATCAAAGTCTAAACAAAGGCGCATCAACACACAGTTTGGCTCCCTGTGATTACCACAGAAACACAGGTTAACTAGAGAGGGAAAGAGTTCTTAAGGCCATGATGAAACACAGTGGATGCCTTGGAGAAGAATATAAACGGAGGACTGCAGAGCTGGAAAAGAAGTACCGTGACGAACAGTAAAAATTCACTTTGAACCGTAACGATTTCCAATCGATTGTGAACTAGTGTTAGTGTTATTTTAAATGTTTTATTGTTGCTATGTTCATATCGTTTGTTTTTAGTGTCTTATTTAATATTTTTATATTTTAAAGGTCCTAAATTGTTCACCTTTGGGCAATTTTACTGGGCAAAACTACTGTAAGTCTGTGGAACACATCTGTAAGGTTTTTTTCAATAAAATTCATTGTTTTGTATTTTTAATCAAGTGCTTTGGTGCACCTCTTTCTGCCCTTCCAACTTACAAGCCGTTTGTGGCTGGGCTCCGCCCACACTCACGCTAGTTAGTAGTAGGACCCCATAGTGATCTATAACGTTCGTTTACTCGGCAGATATTAGCTTAACAGTGATTGGTCGGTGCCTCTTCGACGTCGAAAAAACTGTCAATTCTGAACGGCTTGTTTCAGTAGGGGGAGTTCTTGTCACAGCTGAACAGCAGAAACTGCACTTGGTACAGATTTCATATTTTGTCAGTGTTGGAACAACCCCACATTGCGTGAAAACAATGCAAAACACTGGAAAAAGACATTTTTAGGGGGACCTTTAAATTTTATTTTAAATTTTTATTTTTAAACTTGTGCAAATGTACAGCCCTTTGTCGACAGTTGTTTGTTTAAAATATGCTTTATAAATAAATAAATGACGATGATGATGATGATGTGAATTCACCATTATTTATAAAAACCATATCACATTTGTTTGGATTTGGTAGACTGTACTTCCTGAACTCTGCACAACTAGTGTATGTGAGTTTGTTTCGCCCTGGGGTATGTAAATGGATGCGGGTCTGTCTGAATTAAAGTGGTCATTTCCAGGAGCATAATGCCTTGGGATTTGTGTCACTTTTGCAGCATATGAATTTCCTGAGTGCTGAGAGATGGAGTCCAAAACAGTCTCCAAGACATTAACTCAAATCATATGCAGATACATGCCCATTCCAAATGAAACACACACACACACACACACATGCACACGCACACGCACACACGCACGCACACACGCACACATCAAGGGCAGGCTTCCAGGTTCGGTGCTTGGCAGGGAGGGTGGCGTTGCAGTGGCACATGCCTGGCAGATGGGCGAGGTGGGCAGGGACGGGGACTCCTTATAAGCCAGGTGTCCGTGGATGAGATATGGCAGAGAGGGCTGTCAGGGCCCACGTAGGAGAAGTAGGTCTGTGGCTGAGATGAAATGGACACTGTACCCTGTACGTATAAGTCGGTACTTCTACTCCAAGTAGTAGCGTGTGAAAGCAAAGGTAAAATAAGATAAGATAATACTTTATTGATCCCACAGGGGGGAAATTCGGTATTACAGCAGCAGTAGGGTACAGTACAGGTATAAGGTGCATTAGTGCAAATAAGGTAAAAGAGTAAGAAAGGTACAGTAAATACAAAAGAGCAAAAAATAATAATAATAATGTCAGTAGAAAATAAGGTGCTAAAATAAAGGTACAGTAATCAACAGTAGACAAAATTAAAAAAAAAAAAGTAAAAAGGTAACAATGGCTCTTGAGTATACAATAACTATACAATAAACTATACAATAAAAATAAAATATGTATACATATATATAGGAATATAACAATAAAATAAAATAACTCAAAACAGGTAAGAGCCCACCAGCATGACACAACAATGATCAGGTACGAATTCAAAGTCCACAAGGTTTATTCCAGTAAACAGGCAAGGGTCAGAGCCATGAGATTAATCAGACCAGGCAGAGAATCAGGGTCCAGTGGATGAGGCAGAAGTTCAGACGGGAAGATTCAGGAATCAGGTAGTAAGTGCTGGAAAGCTTAAATACAATACAAAACATGCAATCTGGCAGGGAACAAAGGGAAGTGGGCTGGTATTGATGCTGGGGGACTAATGAGGGACAGGTGCAACTAATCAGGGGCAGGGTAGACAATCAAGGGCAGGAAGTGAAGTCATCTGAAATGAGAAGTATTTCCAAAACAAAACAGGAAATGATGAATGAAGCTGTTGATTATATATTTGATCATGGCGAGGAGGAAGGGAGTACAGGGTGAATGTGAAATAGAGGAGGAAGGGTCTGTAATAGAGGACACTGTTGAATGTGAGCCCGACTACATTGAAGAGAGCTTTGATGAGAAAGAGGAGGATGCTAATGATTCAGAAGCTCAACGAAAGATAATGGCATCAACAAATGGCAAAATGACATGGTCTTCAATGCCCTATGAAAGGCAGGGTAGAGACCAATCACAAACTAATCAAAATGACCCCAGGGATGAGGTATGCAGTCTCACATGTCAAAGACATACAGTACAGTACAGATTTTTATACCATAGCCTATAGAAAATATCATTATTGACATGACCAACATGGAGGGAGATTGACATATGCCATTTCCATGCTTACATGGGGCTGCCGATACTTGCTAGGATATACAAAATCTAACAATGAGGCCACATCTAGTTTATGGGATGCTGAAACAGGTCAAGCTATTTTCCATGCAACTATATCACTTATTCGAGTTATTTGATTTGACAATAGTGAGAAAAGATTTGCTCGTCGTGAAAAGGACAAACCTGCACCCATAAGAGATGTTTGGTACAAATGGGTGGAACGTTTGCCACTGACCTACTGTACAATCCAGGGGCCGAGATCACGGTAGATGAACGGCTGGTCCCATTCAGAGGTCGCTGTCCATTTAGACAGCCTGGAAAATATGGCATCAAAATCTGGGCAGCTTGTGACCCAAGGAACAGCTTTGCATGGAACATGCAAATATATATATGCAGGTAAACCTGCTGGAGCTGTGCCAGAGAAGAATCAGGGCATGTGTCTGGTGCTGGGAATGACAGAGGGTCTTCAGGGGCACAACATAACATGCGACAATGTTTCCACTTCTCATGCCAGTCAGGACAAATAAAGCTGAGCTATGTCCTGCACTTATTGGGACAAAGGACAGGGCTGCTCTCTCCTCGAAGCTTGCCTTTACTGAAGACACCACAGTCGTACTTTCCCAAGAGGAACAAACGTGATGCTGTTGAGCGCAGTCCACAGGACTGCAGCTGTGAGCTGTAGGGAAGACAAAAAGACAGAAGTAATCCTGGATTACACTATAAAACAAAGGAAGAGTTGACAACTTGGGCGAGGTCACTGGCACCTACACGTGCAAACGGATGACAGCAACGTGGCCGTTGGGCATCTTTTACAACATCTTGGCTGTTTTGGCTTACAATGCATTTGTAGTGTAGACTGAAATTAATCCTGGGTGGAACTCTGCAAAGCCATACAAAAGGAGACTCTTTCTGGAGGAGGTAGGAAGAGCTCTGGTGAGCCCTCGTATTGAACAACAGCGATATCTACCGCAAGCCAATGTGGTCATGCTGCTTCAAGCCAAGGATGCAACCATACCTATGCATCCAGCTTTGCCTACTGGAAACAATAGGAAGAGATGCCAGTGCTGCCCTAACGACAATGACACCAAGACCAGCACCATTTGTCAATGCAACAAATGTCAAAAATACATTTGTAAGGCACACACCCAAACATTCACATACTGCTCATCATACATATAAACACATACATACTTAAACACACAAACACACACACACACACACACACACACACACACACACACACACACACACACAGATGACACTTGTTCATAATAAGTATTGTTGTGTGCGTAACACAAAAGATGTAAAAGTTAATTGCTCATGTTCACATAAAAAAATAGAGAAAAAAAAAACGTAACCTTTATTTAACCAGGAAAAAAGTCCCATTGAGATTAAAAATCTCTTTTACAAGGGAGTTCTGGCCAAGACAGGCAGCAGCACAGATAAAAACACAAAAAACGTAACAAACAACAAACTACAGTAAATAACAACTCAAAAACCACAAGTATTAAAAGCACCGACATCCTATAAGGACTCTGCCTCCATGATCTTCATATTGGATTTGAAAACATTCAAAGAAATACATTCAGTAAGTTTTAAAACCTTCAGTCTGTAGACGCAGAGTACATATAAGCCCCTTTTCCGGTCTCTGTACGGACATTTGGAACAGAAAGTGTTAAAATGTCCTGAGACCGCAAGGCATACTGTCCGGAACTTTTCTTCTTGATGATATGCACAGGTAGGATGGGAGCAGACCAATAATTGCCTTATATATATAAAAGTGTACCAATGTGTGAGCCTACGGGTTGCCAGCGCAGGCCGTACCCGAGAGTATAACTCACAATGGTGAGTCAAGGCTCTACAATTTGTTATAAATCATAAATAAAGGGAAGCATGGTAGGCAGTAAAGACATTATATAAGAAAGAAAGTTATCTTGGGAATTATTTTGTTTGTCATTAGCTTCTCATGGTCTTATAATATAATTTGCTCATCATGAGCAATAAAATGGATAAATTGTGCCTATTTTAAACTACTAAAAACTATTTGTACATTGTAAGTTAAATGTGGTCTAACTTAGGTACATACAACACAAAAGTATGTATATATGTGTGTGTGTGTGTGTGTGCGTGCATGTGTGCGTGCATGCGTGTGGTCAGGCTCTGTCTGTAGGGAGAGAAAGGAGGAGGTGTGGCTCTTGGGGCTCGATTGAAAGATATGTGATTAGAGCCAGGTGGAGTGAATTGCTCTAATCACCTGTCTTCCCTTTATATATATACGGCAGTAGCTGGGCTCCTCTGGGGGTGGAGAGAAAGATCGACCAGTGGACTGTTTTGAGGACTGCTGTCCCGGGTTCCTTTTGTTTTGCGCTGTGTGCGCACTTATTTTGTGGTGTAAATAAATAACAGCAGAGTGCTGTTTCACTATCAAATACAGCCGCGTGCTGTTTCACTAGCTGTGCTCTTTACAGTGGCACTCAATGTACTGTAGAAGAACCGAAAGTACTGTAGACTGACAAATAAACAGACCATCGCTCTCCTGGCCAAGATTCTGGCCAGGCAGCAACAACAGATGGAGACGCTCCAGGCCCAGTCAGCGGAACCATCACTGGCACTGCTGCAGCTGGGCGAGCCAGCGCTGGGCCGCTGGCTAAAATGTCGAAGGGAGATGATCCGGAGGCCTTCCTAGAGGCGTTAGGGTTAGGCGTGGCAGCAGAGGCATGCGCGTGGCCGGCGGTGAAATGGGCTGTGTGTCTCCTCCCATTGTTGTCGTGGGAGGAGACCGGGAGTCGTGCCGGGAGGTATGAAAGAGGACCACCGCTGCCGGCTCAGGCTGGCCAGGCTGCAGGAGAGGGGGTCGGCCATTCTCTTTTTCAAGGAGGGTCCTAGATGACGCCACTAGATGATTTGGTCTAATCAGCTGTCTTTCGTTTATATACGGCAGTAGCTGGGGTTGGGGTTGGAGAGAAAGAGAAGCACGGACGGAGTTCATTCACGCTGGTCGGTGAAGGATTGACCAGTGGACTGTTTTGAGGACTGCTGTCCTGGTTTCCTTTTGTTTGCGCTGTGTGTGCGCACACGTCGTATGTGGAAAATAAATACGGCCGAGTGCCGTTTCACTATCAATGTGTCCGTGCTCTTTACAATATGGTTATGGATGAATAATAAGTTACTTGGCAGATAAAACATTGTACTGGATAATTAGTTGTTTTTTTCCAGTTAATGAATTCATACATGGGTCAAATATGACCTGCAAACACTGAGGGTGGAAACCTCTTGAGAATACAAGAGGAGGGTTAAAGGAATTGATGGGCACACTCTCAGCTGTGCCACAACAGTCTTTTCACTCTCTCTCTCTCTCTCTCTCTCTCTCTCTCTCTCTCTCTCTCTCTCTCTCTCACGTGTGGGAAACTTTTTTTAAACGCCTAAAGACGGTTACGTTGTGGGACATGTGTCCTCATCATGTAGAAAAAAACTGAATTGATTTAATTGAGTGCTTTGAGTCACCCTTAGCGTAATGAATCATGCAGCATGTTTAATAGGTGAGAGAATACGTTTACATTCGAAATATAACCTGTATGTATGTTAAATGGCAATGGAATGGCCATTACTGTTCTCTTAAGATGATGTGATTAAAATAATGTATCACTTACTGTATATGACAGAACTGACAAGGTTAAGGTGGACTGCAGGGTTAAGGTGGACTGCATGGTTAAGGTGGACTTCAGGGTTAAGGTGGACTGACAGGGTTAAGAGGACTGCAGGGTTAAGGTGGACTGCAGGGTTAAGGAGGACTGACAGGGTTAAGGTGGACTGCAGGGTTAAGGTGGACTGCAGGGTTAAGAGGACTGCAGGGTTAAGGTGGACTGACAGGGTTAAGAGGACTGACAGGGTTAAGGTGGGCTGCAGGGTTAAGAGGACTGACAGGGTTAAGGTGGACTGCAGGGTTAAGAGGACTGACAGGGTTAAGGTGGACTGCAGGGTTAAGTGGACTGACAGGGTTAAGGTGGACTGACAGGGTTAAGGTGGACTGACAGGGTTAAGAGGACTGACAGGGTTAAGGTGGGCTGCAGGGTTAAGAGGACTGACAGGGTTAAGGTGGACTACAGGGTTAAGAGGTCTGACAGGGTTAAGGTGGACTGACAGCGTTAAGGTGGACTGACAGGGTTAAGAGGTCTGACAGGGTTAAGAGGTCTGACAGGGTTAAGAGCCGGGGCCGTCTTAAGAGCCAGGGGCCATGGAGAAGGTTAATCCCTCAACATTAAGTCCTACTCTATTCTTTTACGATGTTATCGTCATGTCTGTCCTCTGTTTATTTGCTCTGGCCTTTCTCTTATCCTCTTAACCCTGTCAGACCTCTTAACCCTGTCAGTCCACCTTAAGGTACTAATCACAACATTGCCTCCTCTTTTATAATGGTTACCTAAGAGTAACTATGTCATAAAGTATAAATACTAATGTAACTGGACCATGAGGTCCCTCTCCTCTCTTAGTTATACCTCCCTCTACACTTTTATATGTAGCTTAAGGAACAAACATTGTAAATCCGCGCAGCTCTGCGTTGCCTAGAGACCAGTCTTTGCTGAGGGGCCAAGTCCAGGCGAGTGTACCTCCTGCTATGCCTCGCCTGTTGTCACTGTTCCAGGCTATCGTCTAGGTGACGTGTCAAGATGACATTATCTAGTGTGTGTGTGTGTGTGTGTGTGTGTGTGTGTGTGTGTGAGAAAGAACGAACGAACCAGTGTCTAATTTTACTTTGAACAGTGGATAAGCAATTACTCTGGTAATGTCCTCGACAAGCTTAAACAACGGCTCAAGAATCAAGAAGCCTTTATTTGTCTCACAGGTACGCAATACTGAATGCTCGCGCACACATGGATACAGGGAGTGCCAGTGGTGACTGTCGAACATAACACACACACACATGCAGGGAGGGTGTCATGTGTCCTCTGCATTTCCCCATCCTCACTGTCCTTCCTCCAGGGGCAGCCAAGATCCAGATGTGGTGTGTGTGTTTGGTGGTCACCACTTCCTGCATGCGTGTGTGTGTGTTTGGTGGTCACCACTTCCTGCATGCGTGTGTGTTTGGTGGTCACCACTTCCTGCATGCTGTGTGTGTTTGGTGGTCACCACTTCCTGCATGCGTGTGTGCTTGGTGGTCACCACTTCCTGCATGCGTGTGTGTTTGGTGGTCACCACTTCCTGCATGCGTGTGTGTTTGGTGGTCACCACTTCCTGCATGCGTGTGTGTTTGCTGTTTGGTGGTCACCACTTCCTGCATGCGTGTGTGCTTGGTGGACACCACTTCCTGCATGTGTGTGTGTTTGGTGATCACCACTTCCTGCATGCGTGTCTCACAGGTACGCAATACTGAACGCACACACATGGATACAGGGAGTGCCAGTGGTGACTGTCGAACATAACACACACACACATGCAGGGAGGGTGTCATGTGTCCTCTGCATTTCCCCATCCTCACTGTCCTTCCTCCAGGGGCAGCCAAGATCCAGATGTCGTGTGTGTGTTTGGTGGTCACCACTTCCTGCATGCGTGTGTGTGTGTTTGGTGGTCACCACTTCCTGTGTGTGTGTGTGTTTGGTGGTCACCACTTCCTGCATGCGTGTGTGTGTGTTTGGTGGTCACCACTAGAGGTCGACCGATATGCATTTTTCAAGGCCGATTCCGATTCCGATATCTGGGAGAACAGGAAGACCGATAGCCGATAGCAGCCGATTCATATTTGCCGATATATATTTGCCGATATATAGCCAATATAAC
>OMPB01118945.1:0-11296 GCA_900312615.1 Stylephorus chordatus | reverse complement strand
GACCCCGACGTCCAGTAGCCGTCGCACCGAGTATGCCGAGTGGTCGTTGACGATACAAGGGGGTGGAGGGGCGACGGAAGGAGGAACCAAGGGAGAGGTAAACACAGGTTTAGGAATGGGTAATGGATGTATCAATCCTGCAGGATTGCTTTGAGAATGAGAAGCCTTTGAACTGTCAAGGTTTCTAACCTTAACTCCAGCTAGCTTTAAAAAGTCAACCAAACTACTTCTAACTATTCAAAGATGATTTAATACAAAATGGTAAACAATTAACTAATACAATGTTGATCAGCTGAGCTCTTCCCATTTTGACCATTCTGGCAAAAAGCCAACATGAAGAAGAGACAGTTTTTCTTCATAGACCCCCTTTTATAGCATATCACAAGGTATCAAGTTTCCCGGAAGTCATCCAATGGCATCATCTCCTTCTTCTCATCCAATCTGAACCCCTCTTTACATGTAATTATTTCGAACTATTCTTCTCTCATGTAATGCATAGTATTAATATTATTTCTTTGACTAATACATGTCTCATAATTATTCATAAAATTAACCTCTCTACAGTACATTCATAGTTTACACTTTAGAACTATATCGTCCCTTCCTGTGCAAACCGGATATGAGGTAATCTTACAGACACATTTCAAGCGATCTCTGAAATACAGATATATAAACACAATCCAGCATATTGCTTTCACAGTTCTTTAGCACAGCTTATTAATAACAAAAATATGAATCTAACTGTTATAATATTAAACTATAAGAGAATAATATATTTTACCTAGCTTATAAAAACACAAAATATTAACACTTTGAACTAAACACCTCTTCCACTTCCCTATACACCGGAGGAAGTGATGACAAATCAAGAGGTCATTGCTTCAATGGCAGCAGGACGGTCTCTAGCTGGAGCACGAGCCGACAGTGAACACTTAGACAGAAATTGCTCCAACCCAACACGTTACCCTTAGTCCAATCAAATTGGGGGAAATGACTTTAACCACGGCTGACCCAAAATAACCGGAACCTTAGACGTGGAAATAACATAAAAAGAAATTATTTCTCTGTGATTACCAGAAATGATTAATTCTAGCGGAACTCGTTCTAAAACTTTACCATCTATAGTTTGTACGAGCAAAGGTGACTCTAATCGCTCCACTGGAATGTTAGAACGAGACACAAAACTCGCGTCCAAAAAAGCTCTCATCCGCCCCAGAATCTACCAAAGCGGAAATCACCAATTCTTCATTCTCAAAACAGAGTAGGCGCTAATTGAAGGCAATTAGAAAGCTCCTTGCGAGATGATACTCGACCCACCCGAACTCCCACTGCGACGGGTGAATCTACCCTTTTAGATAACAAGGGACACCTCGCCCAGACATGACCCAACGCCCCACAATAACAACACTTCCCCGTTTGACGCCTGTGAGCTCGTTCCTCCTCCGTCAAACGTGTACGACCCAACTTCATGGGTTCCTCCTCCTGGGAATGGCGAGGTGCGTGGGTACCAAGCGTGGACTCACTATCCAAAGAAAAATGATATAGGGAAACATCCCTAACTGGGCCTGCCCCAAACCCCTCCTTCTTTCTTGCAATAATGCGGTTACCTAGCCTAATGGCCAACTCGATTAGGTCATTAAGACACGTAGCTTCGGTCCCGGTTGCTAGTTCATCCTTTACCGAGCCACAGAGGCCATGTTGAAACGACGCCCTTAACGCGACATTGTTCCACCCCGACTCGGCCGCTGTAATCCGAAACCCCACAGCGTAATCAGCGACACTGCGATTACCCTGAGAAATAACCAGACCTCAAATCAAACATCAAACATCAAACCTCAGAATCGACCTACATGCAAAAAAGCTAGTTCAGTCATGCAATTATCAACTTAGGAACATCGCAAAAATAAGATCTGCCCTATCTTTACAAGACACTGAAAAAGTCATACATGCTTTTATTTTTTCAAGATTAGATTATTGTAATGCATTGTATACTTGTCTTAGCCGCCAATCCTTGGCTCGTCTTCAAATAGTCAAAAATTCAGCAGCAAGACTGCTGACTAGGACAAGAAGGACATCACACATTACCCCAGTCCTGGCTTCACTGCACTGGCTTCCAGTGATTTTTAGAGTTGATTTTAAGCTTTTACTTATTACATATAAAGCACTGCATGGCCTGGCGCCCGAATACATCACTGAACTGCTAGTTCCATACCAGCCACTGAGGCCTCTTAGGTCATCTGTTCAGGCACTTCTGGTGGTTCCAGAATCTAGGCTAAAGACCAAAGGTGATCATGCCTTCTCTGGCCCTAGACTCTGGAACAGCCTTCCTATTTTGATTTGATCTGCTGAGTCAGTGTCCTGTTTTAAATCACGTCTTAAGACATATTTTTATAAGATTGCTTTTATGAATGTTTAATCATTTGTTTTTACAGCTTACTGTGTTTATGTTTTTGCTTTTTATGCTTGATTATGTATTTTATTATTCATTTTAATTTTATTTTTCTCTGGAAAGCACTTTGTGATGTATATGCTTGAAAAGTGCTATACAAATAAAGATATTATTATTATAACCATCAAAGCATTAGACACAGCTGTACCCCTTAAGGGATGATCAAAAACTCTCCCCATTTCCCTCGAAAAAACCTCTAACGAATGACTAATGGGTGAATCAGTAACCCATAAGGCGGTAGCCCACTCTAGCGCTTTACCTTTAAGTAATGACATAACATATGCAACCTTCGATCTATCGGTGAGAAAAATACCTGTTTGCTGTTCAAAGGTACTGTAAGTGCGCACTGAAGAAGGAACCCCCGACACATAGCGTTCAGGTGTAGGTACCATTGGTAACCTCTGTTGCGGCACGGAACCCCTTGGAGGTGTCGGTCGACCTCAACAACGTGGATAGCTGGGTAGAAATGTCCGCCATCCTGCCCCCTATCTGATTAACAGAAGCAGCCAAGGTGTCAACAATACCCGTGACTTCCTGTAGTGCCTGGTTCTGGACGAACAATAACATGTCCTCGCGCGTCTGGTCCATGTCTGCTGGTTCCATCTGGTCAGATTGTTCTGTTATGTTGTGAGTGTGTGAGGAACCAAACGCAGACAGGATTTGACTAGGCGCAACAAAGAGTCTTTATATGCCACAAATATCTTCACAGGCAGTGCAATACAATGGCTTAATGAAAAACCAAACAACTTAGCTTAGGTGAGTCACGAAGGCGAAACCAACAATCTGACCCCGAAACGAAAAAAACACACAGGCCTAAATACTCAACTAATACTTAACAGAAAACAGGTGTGACCATAAACAATAGGGAACTGATACAAAAACAATACAACACATACAGGAGCAAGTTTGAACATCAGACATCAGAGAATGGGACTATACTCAATAAGTGCTACAACAGGATAATAAGTAGTTCAAGGGTCAAGAAGGTGTTCTCAAAAGAGCTTCAAGTGCTTTTTGAAGATTGCAAGGGACTCGGCAGTCCTTTAAAGGTGGCTAGATCATTCCACCTTCGAGGGCAGCTACAAGAAGCCAATTTGCAGAGGTTTAGCAGCGCGCGCTAGTAGGCCAGCCAGTATATAATTGCAGTAGTCAAGCTCTGAAAGCACAAGTGCCTGGACCAGGAGCTGGGCAGAGTGCTTTTTCAGGAACAGTTTGATATTCACGATGTTATACATGGAGAGACAGAGGCAACACCATCGTGGTAACGTATAAGCTGGTCGTCAATGGCCACCAAGATGTTTAGCAGACTTGGAAGGTGCTAATTGTAACGAGTCAAGCTGAACTGTTGTGCTGTGTTAGATAGGTGGGAAGAAGCTCATTCTTGTCATGTGGTGAGTACTATTGTACAGGTGTGGAGGTGTGTAAATGTTTGAATTCAAAGGTTGAATGCTTGAAAGGCTTAAAGGCTCAGCCAACTGGATCAATGGTTTAAAAAAAACCTGCTCACAAACTTGAAATACTGGATAGGTTGAGCATGCCCCTTTTCTTTCTTTTGGATGCGATTATGATTTGTTTTGCATAAACATCTTGTTAAAGTATTGTAACCTGGTGAAAACATGATTGTTCATGAACTTTCCTGCGATAACAGTTAATGTTTGACTTGACATGTATTTACCAAATGTACATGTACCATGTACCAAATGCGACAGTGCACGTCCATACAGACATACAGAGTGTCTCTCTCTCTGTCTGTCTCTCTAGCTGTCAGAAAAAGTAGGCAAGGGAAACAATATAGTGCATTAAATTGGCTACATTCGGTTAAGCTTCCAGTTCCCACATAGAGTGCTGTTGCACAGAGCTGAGCGATGCTGTTCGGTTGTTTATTTAAAGTGTATTAATATAAACAAGTTGTTATTGTGTCGCGTATCCAAATTGCACCAAATTTGACAGTGCATGTCAAATCTTTTTGGGGTGTAGTCATGGACTCAGACCTGAATTTCAATAACCACATTAAGATAATTACAAAGTCAGCCTACTATCGCCTGAAGAATATATCAAGGATTAAAGGACTTGTCGATGCATTTATCCTCAGTTGACTCGACTACTGTAACAGCGTCTTCGCAGCTCTCTCTAAATAATCGATCAGACTCAGATTCAGAACGCTGCTGCTTGAGTCGCTAAGACCAAAAGGATCATATCACTGCTGTTCTGAGGGCTTTACACTGGCTTCCTGTCTGTCAAAGAATTGATTTTAAAATACTGCTGTTGGTTTATAAAGCACTGAATGGTTTAGGGCCAAAACACATTTATGATCTTCTGTGTTATGAACCATCCAGCCTTCTCTCTCAGATCGTCTGGGACACGTCTGCTTTCTGTCCGCAGAGTCACAACTAAACACGGAGAGGCAGATTTCAGTTTGTACAGCCTTACACCACATATCTGGAAGAAGCTTCCAGAAAACGGCGGGTCTGCTGCAACTCTCAGTTCTTTTAAATCAAGGCTGAAGTCTTTTCTGTTTGCTGCAGATTAATATCTACTGCACTGTAACTTATTGTTATTTTCTATTTAACTCTTTTTTTAATCGTATTTAAATGTCTTTTTATATTGCCTTGTGTTGCTTTTACATTTTTGGCTTGATACCTTTTATATTTATTGTTTTATGTAAAGCACTTTGAATTGCATTGTTTTTGAAATGTGCCATACTAATAAATGTGCCTTGCTTTGGTCTCTATCAAAAGGTTGACAAAATCACATTTAAACTGTAATTCAAAATGCATCACAGAGTCATTTTTGCATGTGGGAGATAACATTGTTGCTGTATTTGCTTCATAAATACTAAAAAGCACTAGAATTCTAGGTCTGAAAGAGAGAGCGCACTCTTTGGGGGATGAAAGGTGGGAAAAGTGCATTAAATTCCATTTCCAAGAGATAATGGTTTGTACTGGGAGATGCATTTGTATTCGACAACGCAGTTTGAGTGACACACAAAAAGAGAGACAAAATGTAGATTTTGACATTGAGCTGCTATTTATCTTGGTGAACCCCAGTGGAGAATGCAGTAGTTCCAGTTTTATAGAAGCACTGTTTTACTTCACACAGATAGGTAGGCTTTAGGCGTGTAGCTAGTTAAAGAATAGCTTCGGCAAACCTTTGTAATATAGGGCATACACACATACACGCCGCACGCACGCACGCACGCACACACACACACACACACACAGGCTGTTCATCCTACTGTATGTAAAATTGCACCATCTTTGCCAATTGCCTGACATCTTTTAATTTTGCATAGGCCCTACGGAATGTAACACACACACACACACTGACTAAATGACTGTAAAATTCGATGATATTGAATGTATTTGTAGTATAGGACCGGCATATAAGTGATAAAATAAGGTCTACTCACATAGAGTGAAAGTTACCTTCAGAGGGGAACATAGATCATATAGAAAGCAGGGATAAACAGTGTGTACACAGTACAGAATGTAAACCTTGAATGAGGAGTTTGAAGGTCAGCCCTACCTGGCATGTATAAACACGAAGAAATGTACATTTCATTGCGGATGTTGGCCCAAATAAGGCCTGGCTTGTCTTGTAAAATCTCAACCATAATAACTAAAATGAAAATATACTTTTTTTTGTTTTGAATTAAAGTGAAAGCCAATTCAAATGATTTCTAACGTGATAACTATGTTTTATAACGACTATTGAAATCATTTTTTACAATAGTCATTACCATAGTCACAACCACAAATGGTGGCTGTTACTATTGATTTTTCAATAGTCATTAAGACTAAATTAAGACTTAATTAAGTTAATCATGTTTTGTGGTTCTCTACAACCATTTGTGCGCTAAACCTGATTATCAGGAAAAACAAGGCGAGGATAGCAGAGAAGGAGGGGAGGTTGGCCAGGCTGAGAGAGGAAATGCCATGTCCTCACCCTCTATTTAAGCACCAGAGACCTTCTATTCCTCACAACACCGGATAACCTTTTCTGCACAGGTACGAGAACTCGGTGATAGAGCAGGAGAAGTTGTATGGCTGAGTGATTGTAATATATACAGTAGATATAGTATTACATAGTATTGCATAGTATATAGCATTTCTGTATTTGTCTGTTTTTCTGTCTAGCTCAACATACTAAACTAGAGCAGTATGGACCCAAAAGCAACACCACTGGAAGCTGGCCTGGCCATCATCTACGGAACGTTTGTCAAATATGCGGTTGGTGAAGACGGCGGCGATGCCACAACTATTAGCAAGAAGGATGTTGCCAAGATGTTGAAGGAACAACTTCCACATATTGCTGATGTGAGTCACGAATGAATTATGAATTAATCTTGAACGAGAATGATCCTTTTTTTTAAAAGGATGTAAAGTTTATTAACAATAGTTCTAACAATGTACACACTACAAACATAGACATACTTCATGCTACATAGGCGTTCATGTTTATTGATTCAATTTCTTTCGGAGTACATGACATTGTTCTGTCCTGTCCTGCAGAATAATGCTGCCACTGAGATGATGGAACGGCTGGATGCGGACAAGGATGGGACCTTGGACTTCATGGAGTACTGCACCATGATCATGGGCTTGTGCATGGTGCTCCACATCTTAGTCAGTAGTCAGGAGTAAGAGGAAGAAAGAGAGAATTTGGATTTTGTTTTTTTCCCCCCTGCCTCACATATTCAGTCAATAAAATGAATTGCTGTTAATTGAACTCTGTTGTGATTGATTGTAACTGACTCCCACTGAGGGAAAACCTTGAGGTTTAGGATTGTTTCTTTTCTTCATTTTCATTTTTCATTTCATTGTGAGGTGCATAGGCAATTTTTAGGAGAAGGAAGGTTTAATATTAAAACATTAAAACAGACCAGAGGACTAACAAATATAACAGTAAAATGGGTATATGACATAATTGCAAGACTAGGAAATGAAAACAAAAACAAAAAGGTGAGACAACAATCAACAAAACAACAATAAAATAAAATAAAAGGGGGTCACTACATGTCTTGTAACTTACAAACTTACAGGGTGCATTTCTTATCCAACATATTTGATATCCAAGAAGGGCATCAACTCCCACAGAGATAAAACGTCAAAAGTGGAAGCCAGTTGTTTCGGGTCTGGCGTGTTTTGGATTGTGCGCTCAGTAAAATCAGGAATAACATAAAAAGAAAGGTTGGGTTTGTTTGGTTTAACTGAGGTGTAGAAGAGCCAGGCGTTACTGCATCACTCTGAATTACAGCCACCAAACAGACCAAACAGGCATTTAAAGACCTCTCATGAAGCCTTTAAAAAATAAAAAATAAACAAACAATTTCCTGAAGTTATGAACTCATAACACACAGAAAAACCGCTCTCCCAAATCAAGTGGAATTTTCTGTAGAAAAACAGAAAAAACCTTGCAGATTCTTATTGAACAAAAGCTAGAATCCATTTTTTCAGGTATTTGCTGGGTCACGACCCAGCCTAGAATAGTGATTTTCCTTTACTGGCCCATTGTTAAAACACGCATGCGCGACCCAGCTTAGCTAAGCGTGCCTAGTCTTGTTTTACAAGCAGCTGCATGACATGAATGTATTTATGCATACAATATTATAGAATCTCTCAACAAATTCAAAGTCCATTGTTTAGGTGTGGCCCTGTTGGTATAAGGCATCTGACATGGTAATCAATACAAACAAAAACCGGTGTAGAATGCATAGAAAGGAGGCGTGGTGAAAGATGGCGTGCTGTTGTTTACCTGTGAGCCCGTCCTCTATTTAAGCCTCACATCTGTGCTTTTCCACATTGCGCCGGATAACCATATCTGCACACAGGTAAGACGATGATTTTCACCGCAAATTGTGAAAAGTAATGTAAAAATGACTAAGGGGGCATTTGTACATAAATACTGTATGCAATTTTGTGTTTTCCTTGCAGAAAAAAACAACAACAATTAATTGTAGGGTAAACAGCCATGGATGATGTAATATATAGTATACATATTTATGTCTGATGAGTGTCCACTGTTCATTTCTAGTTCACCTAAAAATCTGAAGAAGAATCTGAATAACATGTCTGACTCTGGACTCACCAACCTGGAAACCGGTTTGGCGCTTATCTACGGGACGTTTGTTAAATATGCTGCCAGTGAAGAAGGTGACGACCCCAGTACAATAAGCAAGAAGGAACTTTCTCAGATGCTTGCGGAACAACTGCCTCACATCGCTGGGGTGAGTCACACAGATTGACCATTTGCATGAATATGTGTGTGTGCCTTTAGGGAAGGTGCGTTTAAGTGCTCGAACACATCAAAGTAATATTGACAATGTTTCCCAGCTGTTTTTTAAACGTTCTACTGTGAGATACTATTTTCCTTCTCTTTGATCTTACTCTTCAGATTGTGGACACTTCTAATGTAGACATAAGCCTCTTTAAAAATAAAAAATAAAAAAAGACCTATTAATACAAGATGGCTATCTTTTGTAATGACTTATTTTTTTGCCGATTATTTTTTTTTGTAATTCATGCAATTCACGCAGAGTGACACGGCAGACAGGGTGATGGCTGAGCTGGACGAAGATCAGGATGGGACCATGGATTTCATGGAGTACTGCACCCTGATCACTTCCCTGTCCATGTTCCTGCACATATTGGTCACTCAGAAGATGTCCGAGTAAGTCCTGGAAGAAGAATGGGGGTGTGTGGTGGAGGGGTAGGGGTAGGGGGGTACACAACAGCCTTTTATTTCATCCTTTGTTTTGCATTCCACTCAATAAAAGGTGTTTTTATGATGTTTGAGTCTGGTTGTATTTAGTTGCCTCGTACTTCCTGTTTCACTACGGGGTTTGAAGTTCCCCCAAACAGCACTGCAAAAAAATTGGTGTAAAATTTTTAAATATGGAGATATATATTTCACTAGAAGAAAATATATAACAACAGGTTATCAGTAACAACCAGTATGAATAAATGTACTTCTGTGTAGTGGGACTCTGCTCATATGCAAATATGTTGATTCTTAGTCTCATCACAACTCACAAACAAAGGATTAGATGAATCATGCAAATGAACAAAGAACTATATTAGTCCTGTCCTTTATACCACCAACACACAGAATACACATTAACATTAACATCCATTAAACATTTTTTGTAATAAGTATTAAAATAAACAATGGAATAGATTTTACAAGGTAAAGATTGCTGTTGTTGGAAGGAGCCAAAATCTAATTTGGGTTCATTTCATTTTTATTTAGCTGGGTCGTTTTGAAAGAGAGGATGCAAGGAAGGATGTTTGCATGAATGAATGTTGATTTGAGGTCTGATAATGACCATGACTAATGCTAAAAAAATCTATAAAAAGTAATTCTCTATAAGTAGAACTCCGGGACTGTATGTATGGTAAATGGGGACGGTTTCTATTCTATTTGACAGTCAAATTAGAGCTTGGGGCAACAAAGACAATACACAAATGTGGACATTAGGAAATGGTTGGATTGTTTGCTTTTCTATGCTGGATCACCCCATACAGAGAATGCAGTAATTCAAGTTATGAATAGCTAACACACTGACTCAAACTTTTTAAATGCAGACTTGAAAAGGAGGTCACTGGCAATAGAGTTTCAATAGATTAAAATAGATTGAATTGATTTTTTAATCATAGGATTGGGAATTCATATATATTGACTCCTGATATATTATTAAAGCTGCAGTATGTAAGCAATAAAGCTAGCAATAAGCTAGCAATAAACAAACTACTCTGGGAAAAATTCCGATATCTGTGACTGTCCCAGGACAGATTTTCAGGGACTTTAGTTTTTCACCGCTCCCGGTAGCCAACATCCAATGAGGGCAGCTCTCAGCCAGGAGGCGGGGTTACCTGCCTATCAAAATGGTGGTGCGTGTCCCCGAGAGGCAGACTCAGACTGCACAACCAACGTCGAATCAAAGAGGAGGGGGTGTGTTTTTCGCCACTGTAGACATTCAAAATCTTTATTCTTATGCCCAGATTCTGTTCGCGCCCAAATCCCACTGCAGCTTTAACTTTTAATTTTCATCATCAAAACCAGTTCAGATGTGCTACTGTACGTTTTGAGTGACTGTGTGTGTTCGGCACATGGGCTTTTTTTCCCCTGAGTTGTCTTGTAGGCAAATCATGGCAGATCAGCTTTCCAGGCAGAAAGCCGCATTTGTGGAACTAACTAACTTTGTGCTACTATTTCACCACCAGCCTAACCCTAAACCTAACCCTAACCCTAACCCTAACCCTTACCATAACCCTTACCCTAACCCTTACCCTAACCCTTACCCTAACCCTAACCCTAACGCTTACCCTAACCCTAACCATAACCCTTACCCTAACCCTTACCCTAACCCTAACCCTTACCATAACCCTTACCCTAACCCTTACCCTAACCCTTACCCTAACCCTTACCCTAACCCTTACCCTAACCCTAACCATAACCCTAACCCTCACCCTTACCCTAACCCTTACCCTAACCCTATTTCTGCCTGGGAGGCTGAACTGCCTACAAGACAACTTTCAAGGCAAAAAACTGTCCATATGAGTGTGTTCGTAGCATGAGATTCGTAGCATTTTATTTATCGACACACTCCACTGTCTGACCCTTTATGCTGGTGATTTCCCTAGCCCTGGGGAGTTTCCTACTGAAATCATAAGTGTCAAAACGGGTAAATAAATCATTAAGAGCATTTGCAAGGTCAGGATCTGCATAAAAACCTTCCGGTGGGGTTGGCAAGATTTGTTTGGTAATGTTTTGGTGAAATACTCTTCACATTTCGACAGCTAGCAATAAACCATCTACTCTGGGAAAAATTCCGATATCTGTGACTGT
>OMPB01118944.1:0-11666 GCA_900312615.1 Stylephorus chordatus | reverse complement strand
CAACAGAAGACTTTCTGGAGGCAATTACCCACACCAAGCCCTCCGCCCGGACCCTGACCCACAGATACACGGACTGGGAGAGAGAGTATCAGTCTGTATGATACTGGGAGAGAGAGAGAGAGTGTCTGTGTGTGTGAGAGAGGGAGAGAGAGAGAGAGAGAGAGAGTATCAGTCTGTATGAGACTGGGAGAGAGAGAGAGAGAGAGTATCAGTCTGTATGAGACTGGGAGAGAGAGAGAGAGAGTATCAGTCTGTATGAGACTGGGAGAGAGAGAGAGAGAGTATCAGTCTGTATGAGACTGGGAGAGAGAGAGAGAGAGAGAGTATCAGTCTGTATGAGACTGGGAGAGAGACAGAATGTGGAGCAGGTCTCTCCAGGTATCTCCAGGTCTCTCCTGGTATCTCCAGGTCTCTCCTGGTATCTCCAGGTATCTCCTGGTATCTCCAGGTCTCTCCAGGTCTCTCCAGGTCTCTCCTGGTATCTCCAGGTATCTCCTGGTATCTCCAGGTCTCTCCAGGTATCTCCAGGTCTCTCCTGGTATCTCCAGGTATCTCCTGGTATCTCCAGGTCTCTCCTGGTATCTCCTGGTATCTCCAGGTATCTCCTGGTATCTCCAGGTCTCTCCTGGTATCTCCTGGTATCTCCAGGTCTCTCCTGGTATCTCCTGGTATCTCCAGGTATCTCCTGGTATCTCCTGGTATCTCCAGGTCTCTCCTGGGAAGCTGCTCAGCTACTGGTTGAAATCAGTGAAGAAAGAAATGGTGAAGTAGCGTCACTCTCAGGGCTGAGGCTCAAATCATCATTTCAAGGCCTTGATCAGACGTTCAAGGCCTTGATCAGAGCAGATGTTCAAGGCCTTCATCAGAGCAGATGTTCAAGGCCTTGATCAGAGCAGATGTTCAAGGCCTTCATCAGAGCAGATGTTCAAGGCCTTGATCAGAGCAGATGTTCAAGGCCTTGATCAGAGCAGATGTTCAAGGCAGTAAACCTCTGTGATAGACACACACATCACATCATTAGTGGAATCATCCCCACCTGAACAGGTAGACCGCATCCAGACGCACACACAACAGAACATATCAGACAGACATTTTCACAGATGTAGAAAAATAATAAATGCAAAAAAACCAAAACTCCACCTTCACACGCGGCATTCCTCTACAAAGGGGCTCTACTATCAGACTATAAAAAGGGTTTGAATGTGAAATCGTCGTTTAAACCGTGCGGTCGTATAGTGTTACATTTATTGATCCAAAACATTTCTCTTTGTGATAATAATTTAGGGAGATTGCCCCCTCTAGGGGCGGTGACCTGCTCCATCCCCACACATCGAAGGGTAGAAGGTGGTCCGTGGTTTGCTTGTATGTAACATTTTGCCACAACATAATCTGTGTTCTCTGTACGGATGGCAGTTTTGTGTTCTGAGACGTGTGTTGTGCATGCAGGCCTGGGGTCTTTCACAAGGACACGTTGGCGTGTAAATAACATCGGTTGAGCTGCAGTTTAATGAACGATCTATGTTTGAATGTTTTTACCAATAAGGGGATGAGAAAAGAATTCACAGTTGGTTACAGTGTTCTCACAGTTGTTGCAAATATGACCGCATTTAAAATGTCCTCGTAGAGAAAGACGTGGAGTTGTCGGGGCTGGGACAAGAATGGACCAATGTTTCATTCTAATTAGAGGTCGACCGATATATCGGATTGGCCGAGATACATATATATATATTTATTTGTTTTTCCACTCCTATTGTACGCTCCTGGCGCTCCCTCTAGTAGAATTGGGACTATTAAATAATTCAATGGAACACAAGCGAAGTGCAAGAAGTTATAAGAGATTTATATTCAGATTTGTATAGTTTTTGTTAGGTTTCTGGAGTTGTGGTTGTTTACATGTTCAAATGTGTAAGAACTGTGTGAATAGTTCTAATAAATACCTCTAACTTGTTCATAAAGATGTTCATTTAAGTACAGTTATCTGGTGTCATGTACTTGTATTTTAAAACACTAATTTTAAATAGTGAGAGTGCTTTAAGCCGTTCTTATCCATGGGACACCAGTTTGTTCATACCTGTTGTTAAGGACGGATTCTAGATCAGCACTATGGAGCCGTCTCAAAAGCAGCACTATAGTGCTGATCTAGATCCATCGTTTGCTGTATTATATTGGCTATATATCGGCAAATATGAATCGGCAAATATGAATCGGCTGCTATCGGCTATCGGTCTTCCTGTTCTCCCAGATATCGGAATCGGAATCGTCTTGAAAAATGCATATCGGTCGACCTCTACTCAGTAGTACAAGAAGCATTGTGCTCATTCAAGGTTACTGGAATTGCGCCATAATGTTTCACATAAAGATATTTTGTTTCCACATCACTTCATGACCATTTGGGACACTGCCGCTGCTTTGGAGCTACGCTAGCTACATGTTTCAGCCGAGTAGGCCTATGTTGCAGTTTCGGCTATCTACTGCCGTTCATTTGCGCTGGGTCTTGTCTAACAAAAAGGGGTGGGACAAGCTGGCGGGAATTCAAATCAAAACGATCAAGATCAAAGTTGCAAAGGCTGAAAGCACAATGGGCCTCATGCAAGAACCATTAGTATGAATTAGATTTGTTGATAAGTGGTGTGTACGAGTGATTGAGAATTTGCACATTCACCAATGTTCTTGTATTTAGAATTTTCTCTTACGTACGAACAAAATTGTCTACAACTGGTCCAGACCAGTTGTAGGACTCATGTGTAAATAGTCGGCTGTTATCCCGGTTTTTCCACTAATGGATAGTGTATTTCATTACTTTGAAGCAATTTTGAGTTTGAAAAAATATTTGATACACGTCATACTTATGTTGACATTTTCCTGTTTGACTTTGGAATTTGAATTATAATATAATTCTAAATTTATTCATATAGGTCTAGCCTATCGATATAATTGTATCAGAAAACACTATATACATGTAAACATGGACATAATTCACTACAACCTGTTGTGTTGTATGCATCACGGATTGTTACACATACTGTTGAGTTATGTTACACTGTCCAGACTGTCCACACTGCGCTAAATGGACTCGCGCCTTTTAAATGTATCTAGTTCACCCTAAATGCTTGCATTTCAAAGTTAAAGTAAAAGGTTATACTGTAGGATGAGGTCATGTGTTTGTCACAGGACATGGCTAATGCAATAACTTATAAACAGATTATGAAACATATTTCAGTTAAAAGGTTATAAGATGGTTGTTGGTTTTGTTTGATTCTGCCATTTAACACACAACATTGCAGTTCTAAAGCCATGCATGCATGAGGAAAAGTGCACACTCCACTCCTCTTAGTTTGGTAGATTGATGAGAATGAACAGCTTTAATACAGCATATCTGATCTACATGCTCTACAACAAAATCACCCACTGAAAATGACATTAAAACACAAACATGTCAAGCATAAACATCCCTCACAGCACATTTAGCTCAAATCACGATGACGATGATGAATATGAGCCCTTTGTAAAAAATAAAAATAAAAAACCTGATATCTTAAGGGTAGGATGTCTGAAGACACACACAGCTTATGTGCCATGGACTAAAAACAATAGTGCCACTGTTAATCAGTGTCCCTTTAGAGTATTGGTGCATGATGTGTAAGGCTGAGCACATGACAGTGCTCTGAGCAGCAGTGCACATGGAACTCAGTACGTGTCGGCATTCAGACCACAGGAACAGGGGATATGAGAGCACAAAGCAGACCCATTTCCCCCCTCTCTCAATGTGGACGCTTTCAACACCATCGACTGGGCAAATAAACACTCACCCAAACACCCAAATACAGTTAATGGAATGTCACCCTGGGTCCAGATACTGTAACGCCTTGTTGAGGCAAGTCAGGATAGGAACAATATAATGGCGACTGTACTGTTTGTTACTTGCTTTGCCAACAAGACAGTTGGACCAATGAAAATAATGTTTAGATAATATTAATCTGATTTAACTACTTGAAGTCATTTAAACTATGTATTTAATGGCCTGCAAACAGTTTTTTCTTTGTTCAAACCTCCTTTTCCCTGGTTATACTGTAGATGATGATCATCAGTCCTCATGTTTGTTGTGACTCATTGTCAGGGTGACATTTGCAGCTAGAACGTGCCAACTGGCTTCCTCTTGAGTGCTGTGTTTTGGTGAGTGACTGAACACAACTAAATTAGCACAACGATTAGGTGTGCTAAGCGATGATAAAAGGCACTGCTCATCGATTTGCTCTGATCTGTATCAGAGAGCGACAGCAGCCATCGAGCTCACATAGATATGCCATGTACAGAAATATAACATTGCTATGGTTACAAAAAAAAGAAGAAGAAAAAAACGAAGCTATGCCATTTCTTACGTAAAACAGGATAATATACCACACAAACGAAAATGTTCGTAACATTACACCCTCTGTTGAAGGCATGCTAGATTGCCATTCTTTCTTTTATCGCTGGCTTCCCCTATTTTTGTCCACTGGTGACCTTCTCTGTTTCCTGAATAATTCAATATTTTTCTCTGGTCTGTGCCTTCGCTCGGCAAGCCATAACAAAGCTATACTCACACCCACACAAGGGCACAATGTAACGGGCGGTTGACACTATACATTGTCTCTTATGAACAATGTAGTGCCAATGTAGTGAAAGAAGCAAGATGGCTGGTAGATAGGATATAGAAAAAGGAACATAAAGCAGGTAAAGGAGACAGATTTAAGAGATGACTTACATTTACAATGTACGTTACTCCTGGACCAGAGATCTTCTCGCTAGAGTGGAGCCATCCTCTGGAGGGTTTACTAACCAGTCCCGAGCCTCTGCCTGGGGTCCAGTCCTCCGTGCTGGCCTGATGGGGGTCATCGAGCCTGCTCTTCTTCATGCTGTTGCTGCTCGGTTCAAGCTGGGAGCCGGTGGGGGCTAAAGAGCTATGGATGCACGCAGTGCTGCCCACGCTGAGAGCTGCTGTCACAGGGCCACCAGAGCCCCCACCCCCCTGCAGCTTAGACACGGCCAGGTCCTTGACAGCCGAGGGCAGGCCCTTGATGCCCAGCAAGCTGCCCGAGTTGCTAAATTTCAGGTGGGACACCTTGTTGATGAGGGTGCAGAGGGTGGTCCCTCCATCTCCGTCCAGATGGTCGGAGCTCTGGCTGCCGGTGGAACCGGACGTGGCGGTGGTGGACGGGCGGACCTCGGCCGGGGGAGTGTAAGGTGTCACGGTTTGGGGAGGCGCCGAGACCTTGGAGTTCATGGACAGGCCGTGGAAAAGCTCATCGACGGACGTTACCGACTCATTCCTGAAGCGGTTGTATTTGGTACGGTGAAGCATACCCTTCTCTGGCGCTCTCCTCCCCTCCGCTGACCGCCACACAACCTGCCCCTTTCACAAGCGTACAGACAGAGGAGCCGGAGCCACGCTGATGACCCACTCCTGTAACATAGCAGCAGCAGTACAGGCAGCAAACGCCTTGTAGCAATCACAGGGCCACCTGACTGTAATTTTCTCTGTCGAGGCTACAGTGGTGGCTGTGTTGGGTCGCTGCCACCGCTGTCGCCCGGGCTGCCTTCAGCACAATCCAATGCTGCAATCAATTCTGTCCGAAGAAAAAAAGAAAAAGAAAAAAAAAAAGAAACCAAATTTAAAAATCCTTCAAAAAAAGAAAAAAAGAGAAACCGCAGCGTGGAGAGAGGTGGGTTCCAGCTGCAACGGAGATGATGATACAAATGGTATTGATCTGTATCCTCAAAATGAAGAGAACAGGAAAACGCTCTAGGTTTGTGATTTTGACGGATACCGGCGATGATGGTGGCTACAGCTAGGGAAGAGAAAATGCTTTCTACTGACTGCTGCCTGCCTGCTGGCTCCGAGCTAAAGCATGACTCACTGATCTGAGAAAACCTTCTCAACAAAAGGCTTGCTGAACACTGCAATTCACTTCCTGTTGAAGAGAGAGAAAAATCCTCCCACATACAGCACACTAGAACCAATCAATTCTCAAATTTCCCAGTCTGATATTTCTCCATTGTAGGAATGCTTCTGTATTGTTGTATTGCAAATACAACACAGATAATGTCTAATCATTTAAATTGTGTTACAAATAAACCATCAGATATGCACAAAACACAGGATACACATTAATAATATATTTTAAATAACTATAATAACTATACACTTTCAAATATAAAGAAACAAGTAATTTAAAACTAGCCTCAATCGTAGCTAAAATAAGTGCAACTGCAAAAGGTCTAAAATGCAAACACTCTCTTGCATTAGTAATACAATTCCTGTTTAAAGAACACACAAGAGTGGTTAGATCTATTAAAGATACAAAAATAATGTGACAACACTATAGCAATAGTGCAAATAAGTAACATAACCATGCAAATCTAAATAAATAAATCAAAAGCTACGTAATACACTGATAAAGCAGAATATGCTCCTGACCTTCAATTTCCTATTTTAATCCATAAATTGCTGATTTCTAAATTGTTTGCCAATTGCCATACTGTTACAGTATATTAATCAACATTTAAACAGGGAAAAAAACTATATTTCTAATATTTCAATAGTCTAAATTAAATTTTGGATTATAGTGTGTTTACATAAGCCCATATTAAGTCATCCCATAATAGTCTGCAACAAAGGATTATATAATGGTGCGCAATTAGCAAGCCAATATAGTTTCAATGTATCAGAACAAACATGCAATTGGAGCCGTTACTGGTTTACCTACAGTATGTGTACAAGACAACTCAACCCAAAACAGTATGAACGACATGTGTCTGAGGCACATATGTCAATGAAACAAGCAAACGGAAGCCAAATAGTCAGCTTAAAACCAGCAGCAATGAAGCCTCTTCCTCTTCCCTGTAGCAAAGAGCACAGATCCAGGCACCATTCATGTGAAATGTCCCCAGGAGCATGTAGCGGCGAAAGACTGACACCCATTCATGAGCCGCTCGCACTCTCATCCTGCTGCAGATTTCGCACTGCAGTCCCTCCCAACATCTCTCTTTCCAGCCTGGCAAATACAGAAGAGAGGGAGAGAGAAAAAAAAAGGAAAAAAAAAGACAGTATGTATGCTCCTCTACACACACACACACACACACACACAACACACACGCACACACACACAAAAACAAACAATGACAGATACAAAGCAAGTGAGGGAAAAGATCAGCTGTCCCAAATTTTGTGAGGTGCAGAGAGAGAGAGAAAAAAAAGACAGAGTTAGGTTGCAGAGGACGGTAATGTCATGCAATATTTAGTCTTTTATGTGAATGAGATAGCAGGCAGGCAAGCCAATGTTTCTGTGAATGGAAGCGGGGCCTTTCTGCCTCTGCAAGGCAATCCCTAGGGATGGCATGGTTTTTGTCCAATGAGGAGCCAGACGGATGAGTCATTCAGGGAAGGCTTGCAGAATAGTGGAAGGAACCATTTAAAAGGCAGGTCGGTGTTATGTGGGTACGAATAAAAGATATTTATATGATACAAACTGTCAGAAATATAATGTACAACTGATTTATACAATTTATGGTGTAAAAACAAGAGAATGTGAACAATGAATAATACCTATGCAAGAAATAAAAGGGATGAGAAGATTGACGTCCCCCCCTGCCTTTTGATCTTTGTTAGCATCATGGGTTCTTTTTCAACATTCATAGGAACGGTCTACATTCATTATGTTTGTTTCCATTTTAGGAATATGGGCAGTATATTCACATAATTGAAGTCATTACATATACTGTACATGTCAAAACTATAGGCACATATAGTAGGTGGAGTTGCAGAATTATATAATTTCATTATTTCATTATATCATTCCCTTAATTATATCATTTCATTATTTCATTATATCATTCCCTTAATTATATCATGCTTAATTCTTTTTTTTGTGTGTGTGAAATCACTATTTTTTTATTTGCTTATTCTAATATTTAAATGTGTTATATTGCCGGTTATTATAATCATATTGTAAATACAGGTTAAACAGTTAATTTACTGTTGGGGGGGCAGTATGAATTATTAAAAAAAATGTGAAATAGTGGATATTATGATTTATTTAACAATGTCCAATATCAATAAAAATACATAGCAGTTTGGCATTTTATTCATCTTTCTTTTTAATCTGGTCGGTTTAGGATGCATTAAAGAAAGGCAGGTAAGAGTAGCAGGGAGACCTCAGACACCACTTCACTGGACTGTTGCCAGGTTACTGAAAACTTTCCAAAAGCAAGTTGTTTCAAAACTATAGAAACTAAATAATGAGACATAACAAATTCTACCAACAGCCTGGGAACCCACAACGCAGATTTTTTTAATCATAAATGCACTATTTCTAAAATATTAATAAAAAGGGACCTTATATATCAGTTTCGACCACATCTATTCTGTTTGTACTGGTTGTTTGCTGTAATACAGGTTTAAGCACACAAATGAATGAAATAAATGTTTTTTTAGTTTTTTATTTTTATTTGACACAATACTAATGGCCTACCTTCAAAGCAAATTATTGACCAAGGGCCAACATGCAGATATATAATGTTGTTACCAAGCAACAGTGAATAGGCAAGGACTCAGGCTTGTCGATAATTATGCCTTCTAAGGTATGCAACAACATCAGCAAATATATACATTTAAGATCACCAATATTCTTGTACAAATATATCCTATGCTGTATGGTAAGATGGCCATCTTGGCTGTCTTTGGCCATCTTTTTCGAGACCAAATTAATTTACATTTATATTTACATTTAGCAGACGCTTTTGTCCAAAGCGACTTACATTGGTCAGAAATGAGCAACAACAATATCTCTCTGTTAGGCATAGCAAGAATTCAATAGAGCTAGTCTCAAATGATACTAACAGACAAATTGCTGCATAGTTTTGGTGGATTGGTTTACAAATTTAATATTTCAATTATATTATAAGTGCTGCTTGCTATAAAAAAGGTAAACAGTATTTCTTGGAATATCTTTTTCATAATTAGTTTTTCCAAGTTGGCAGTTTGAGTCATATTGATATTTAGGCTATATCAATAGGCTACGTTCTCACCCATTGTCAGCTGGGATTGGCTCAGGGTGGCCAAGGCCAAAACAGCAAATCAAGACCCACACTGACTAGAAATTAAACTAGACTTGAATTATATTCGTCTAAACAACCTTTTCAACCATAAACAGTAGGAAAAACGGGGAATAAATAAGATGGCACCCTTACAGAGCTGCCTTTCAGAAATGTTAACTTTTAGCAGCAGAGCACTTTCTCAATAAATAAATAAATTAAAAACATGGATGGCTGTGAAGTGACCAAAAGGGGACACCATGTGGTGTTGCTACATCACATACCAATAGGTTCCACTGGGTCAGAATTGGGGTATTGTAGGGATCTAAGTTAGAAACAGCTATAAAACCACTCCAGTATGGGATATAACTGTCAAAGACAAAATAGTGAAATTCTGTAGCATTTCACCATTACACAATCATACATGTAAAACTGACAAGATTGCAGCAGAGTAACTCCATACTACCATAGATTTTCGAGTGACAGGTGAAACAACGACTTTATCTGTTATTTGCTTTCAGAGGCTCCTCGTGCTCTTTCAATCGTGCTCAACTCCTGGCCCACCCCCGCCATATTGATGCATGCAAGGCAAGCTACTACGTAGGCTACGCAAGGCTTTATTTAAGCATTGTTGGGTGAAAATGTTGTTGTATAATTGGTCACTACAGGGCTCCGGTCAGAGAACACTAAAATAAACTAAAATAGTACTACTACTAATAATAAAATTACGACAGTCTATCGGGTGAATTAGAGTGTTTATAGCATCATTTTAGAAGTCAATTTATCCTCTTCAAAGTCAGCTATGCCTTTCAAACATGGCCATTGGAACTTCCTGATGTTGATGCCTACATATTACACACGCACGTGGTCGCGTGCGTGTTATTACAACTAAAGTGGTTACGTATGTAATGAACGTAATGATAGTAAAATATTGTTTGCTTGTGTCAGTGCAACTACTATAAATGAATAATAACCAACAGAATAGCGACATATATAATGTTTTACCGTCAATAATCGACATGATTCCGTTGCTGCTGGCCATTATTTTGTCAAAACAAAAACAAAAAAACGTCACGCAGCGTCACAACTCGTAAACTCGGTAATCATCGTTATTTCCCAATTTCCCACTCGTAATTACGACTTATGAAGGGCGTTCATGTGCTCCTAACTCGTAAATACCGTAAATACGATATTTCCAATGAGCACTTGAACGCAGGCGCTTGTTCGGAATTTTTGACATACGTTTTCGACTTACCCGTGATGACTTGATGATTGATTGAGACATTTTTCAGCATCGTGCACCCAGTCGCGTGCTTGGCCAGGTAGCTTCATGCTAATGCTACCGCAAACCTATAACTGCTAGTAAACTCAATTTAACACTCCAGTTATTATGTCTCGTCAAATTTGTTAAGTTAAGATCTCTTCAGAGGAGAGACAGCGCCATCTGCAGGAGGGGTGTTGTTTCTACTGCGGACAGCTGGGCCACCAACTCGCCACCTGTCCGGTGGAGGGCGCTGGTGAGCAGGTTATCCTCTACCTTTCCTCCTCGAGCTTTGACCCAGGTAAAACTCTTCATTAATAACCAGGCTGTAAAGCAGGGGTTTTTAGTTGACTCTGGGGCAGATGAAAGTATCATGGACTGGAATCTAGCCCGACAAGACTGTTCCTCTGACCCAGCCGGTTAATGTGCGTGCCTTGGATGGCCAGTTGTTATTTAAAGTGACTGCTCCCATTCAAGTAACAATAAATGACAACCACACAGAACTCATGCAATTACATTTATTTGACTCAGCCCAGCATCCGCTGATTTTAGGGTTCCCATGGCTCAAACAGCATAACCCTCACATTGACTGGCGCTCAGGCAGTGGGGAGAAGAATGCAAACACTCATGTACAATAAATAATTTGACACAGAAATACATCACTAAGGTTCCGGGGACTGACCTAAGCACCGGCAATGACCCTGATTACCCAGACTTATCAAAAGTACCCCCATGTTATCATGACTTAAAGACAGTTTTTAGCAAGTCCAAAGCCTTGTCACTTCCCTCACATCAACCTTTTGACTGTGCCATTGACCTACTACCTGGTGTGCCCATTCCCAAGGGGCTATACTCCATTTCTGGCCTGGAAAGAAAAGCCATGGCTGATTTCATCACCTCCTCATTGAACGCTGGATTAATCCGTCCATCTTCCTCTCCAGCTGGTGCAGGTATCTTTTCCGTGGGTAAGAACGATGGCTCTCTTGGGCCATGCATTGACTACAGCCCCCTAAATGACATTACGGTAAAAAAAACGCTACCCACTCCCTTTAATGTCCTCTGCTTTCGAACTGCTCCAAACAGAAAAGTCTTCACTAAGTTGGATCTCTGTAATGCTTATCACCTCATCAGGATCAGAGAAGTAGATGAATGGAAGACAGGATTTAACACTCCTAGTGGACATCATGAGTACTGTGTCATGCCGTTTGGATTATGTAATGCCCCAGCAGTTTTTCAGACATTAATGATGTGTTGGGAGACTTCATGAATGTATTTGTGTTTGTGTACTGTTGTGTTCAGAATATCTTCGTCTTAAAGACGATCCTCATCGTGC